>WHPZ01590454.1:34131-44308 GCA_016617965.1 Macrosiphum rosae
AAGATTTGTAATTTGAAGTGATTTAAAATTATCTGTTAAAAATAAAAACATTTTTTCTGCTTCTAGTATAATTAAAAACACAGATTTAGAACCAAATACAAGACCACCTCTATTTTTGAAATTTACAAACTTAGTAAATGATAAACTTTTACAATATTCATGTTCATTAAATTTATCTAATACAGCGTTTTCACATGAAGAACAATCCAAATTAAGTTTTCTAATTAGGTAACCCACAATATAATATAAAATGTTGTTCTTAGCATCTTGTAAAGTACTTGAGTAATTATTTGATTCAGGAATGTAAGAATTTAGAAGTTGTAATTTTTTTAATGCCTCAATGTCAATTGTTTCGAAGTTTACCTTTTCATAGTCAATATTATCTTTTTTAGTCTTCCATTTAAAATCAAATAGAGAACCTATTGGATCGTCATCAAATGTGTTGCAGCTATGTTTTGATCTACATTTAATTGCATTTTTCATCAAGATCTGTTTTATGGCTGTTTTAAATTGAGCTGTAATAGGATTATTGTTTGATCCTAAACGCTGCCTAATACGGCCAAAAAGCAATTCGAGATGATCTTGTGAGAATTTATACGTTAAAAGGTATTTGAAATTAGGGTGTTGTACAAAAAGTGATCTGGACATTGAAAAGAAAGATTTAACTGCTATTGCATAACCTAATATGAAGGTTTACTTACTTGATATAAGCAATGGAGATCCTTTGAATTCCGGGCTAATTTTAACATGTGACATGCGTCCGGAATATAATATACTTTAGATCTAATTACTGGATGCTCAAACCAACTTTCCATTAATACTGGTCAACATAAACAGTAAACACTAATGCCTCAGTAGCTGGTGTTTCAGATCCCTCAAGTTCAAATGCATTGCCAAAATCACAGTATCCAACAGACTTACACAGTCTTTCATCCCATGAAATCTGTTTTTTATAGACATGGCATCAAAAATTAGATTACAGTGTCTGTCATCTGGACTCATGGTTTGAAGTGCATCAAAAACTTCTTTGAAAAAACCTGGCTCGCCATTAATGATTGAAGTCCAATTAAGAATTGATTTACCACTTGGCAATTTCAAAAATGTTCTAAAACAATATTATATTAAATTGGAAAAAAAAATGATAAAATGCGATTAGCAAAATAATTTGTGATACCAAAAAGTATAATACCTGCAATATTTAAGCGCTTTAAGTGAATAATAATGAAGCGTAGCAGCAAACTCTTTAAGCTGTTTAAAGTATCTATACCCTGTTGGTCTTTTACCTTTGTTTTTGAGCTCGTTGCAAAAAATTTCTTTGGATGTACCTTCAAATTGATCAATTAATAATTGCCCACATTGTTCTTCGATCAAACCTTTAGAACGCATATTTTTTAATAAGCTTTTTAAGTTATTTATTTAATATCCCTTCGTCTTATTCCTTGTTGCAACAATTTTATTTTTTTTTTTAACTCAATTTTCCTAGGTGTTAGAGGTTCACTTGTATGTTTACTTTTTGTTTTAGGAGAAAATAAAGGCCTTCTTGCTGTTACTTTGGACGGAGTAGTCAATAATAAATTATTTGTATCAATAATTTCTCTAATAGGTGAATTTTGCTCAATGTTTTGTTCAATTTGAGATTTTTTTTCTGATGTATTACCAGGGAAAACAGATGGTACAGCAGTATCATTTAAATGTAAATGGTAATTGCCTCCTGGATTTATTTTGAAATCGGATGCTACAAAATGACTGCTGCAAATAGCACTGTTTTTTGTTGGAATAAATCCTTTACGCCCTACAGCATTTATCCAAAGTATCCAGCATTTTTTAAAGGAAATCTAAAATCCATACAATAATACACAATTAAATAAGAAATGCTTTATCTAATTAAACTTATTAGTAACTGTAGATATGGATTGAACCTACAATCCTAAAAGTTAAACTATAGTAAAAAAAAATTATTTTACAGGTACTTACGAAAAAAAATGGATATTGCCATCACGTTGCCTTCGATTAGTACAGGCATGGGCGGAACAAGAAACTGGCATCTGATTAATTACTTTAGTATGTAGGTTATGTAGGTACTGTTTGGTAATTTTATTACTAATTTAGCCTAAAGTAATTCAATTTGTATTTTATATTCTGGTAAAAGTAAAATATGAAAAGAAATACGTTTTTTGTATTATTATTTATTATCAGATATCAGTACAGTATCTTATCTATTGAATTATTATGTAAATATTGCCCTGTTGGCATATGGCGGCCTGACTTCAACATTCTTATGGAAATTTAATATACAGTCGGCTATCTAGTTGTTTTATATGTCTATGCTCGTGATACGCATGTCTGTGAAGCAAGCATTTCTGCGTCGGTAGCTATTGCGGCAGTGACGGTGGTGGACCAATGAGAACCGGAGAAATGCTTAAGTCACAGTACTATGCTGGGCGTAAGGTGGGTGCGCAATTTGTTTATAAACTGGTAATATTGCTGACATACCTATTTAATTTGTCATGGTATACTTTATTCCACGAGAGTTGATCCACTCGCTCGACAAAAATTGGTCGTGGCCGCGCAGGCCGGCCCGTCTTTGGAGCGCTAGTGGTGATCGTCGCCAATTTAGCAGTTGCCTACTTTTTTTGCCCAAATCCTAAAATGTACAGGTGAAATGTATTTAGTCAGTGACATTTTATTTTGTTTATTTTTATTTTATTAATTCAAACAGGCAAAGTCTATAGAGTAATAGTTTTAATTGTTTTAAATCATTATAAACATTATAACAAAATAATTTAACAGATAGAAAAAAATGGTGAACAGAGTGAGATTAATAGATATTAAATATACAAAATACCTAAAGAGTAATTAATTAAGATTAATAATAACAGTAATTAACATAAATATGGTTTATAATATTGATAATTAATTCTAATTTATAATTTTATAATTATAAAAAGACTCGATAGAGTGAAAATTAAATAAATTGACTTTGTGTATCATTAGTTAATCTCATTCTATTAATAGGATCATTCATTAAGTAATTAGTTCTATGTAATTGCGTATAAAAAGTATTTATAGTAGATTTTGTTTGACATTGAGGGACATAGAAATTAAGGTAATTTAGTAATTCACTAGAATTAATCATACCGTTTACCACTGTGTATGACGTTGACGCGGGATATTGCACTTGTAAGATAAAAAGCGAAGGAACCGATTTTGTATACCTTCAAGGCATTGGATATGGGTATTTACAGAAGGCGAGCAGATAATCGAATTATATTCTAAAATAAAACGTACTAGTGAAAAATATAGTTCCTAAAGAGTAAAGGGATTAGTAAATTTCCATGTCCTACTAATAAATCCTAGTATAGATGACGATTTTTTAGAAATAGTCAGGCAATGTTTATTGAAAGTAAGATTAGAACTAAACGTAATACCTAAATCTAGATTATCAATCATCTGATTAAATAGAACATTATCTAAATAATAATTATGAATAACTGAATTACGAGACCTGGAGAAAGTCATTACATTACATTTATCAACATTTAGCATTAATTTGTTTTTTTTAAACCAAAATAAAATGATAAGAGAATTAATTCGTTCTGTAACAATACAGAATCTGAGGATGACTTTATTACTCGAAATAATTTAAAATCATCGGCAAATAATAGTTTTTGAATCATTAAAATGTAAATCATTAATAAATAATATAAGCAAAGGAGCTAAATGAGAACCTTGTGGAACGCCAGATGGAATATTGAATGGTTGCGAAATAAAGTTTTTAACTTTGACAACCTGTTTTCTGTTAGTGATATATGAAATAAGCCAGGATAAAATTGGATCACGAATTCCAATAGATTGAAGTTTTTCAGAGAGAAAGGAATGATCGAAGGCTTTAGAAAAATCAGTGTAATATATTACGTCTACTTGGTATCCTGAGGCAAAAGCATCGATAATAAATGTTTGAAAAACAAATAAATTAGTCGTTGTTGATATTCCCTTTATAAATCCATGTTGATCATCATTTACTACTGGTGCAAGTATCGGATAATTTTTTTTTTTTTGATATTAAGGATTCAAATATTTTAAGAATAATAGAAATCAGGGAAATCGGCCGGTAATTAAATATATTGGACTAATCGTTTCCTTTTTTGATTTGTGTAACATGGCTAATTATCCAGTCTGAAGAGAGAGATAAATTAAATTAAGGGGGTAAACCCTGGCTACATTTTTGTACACTAGACTTCCAAAAAATTTTAATTCCTAGACTTGTAATTTCATGTAATTCCTTAGAATTCTATGTAATTTCTTAGAATTCCATGTAATTCCACGTAATTCCATGTAATTTCATGAAATTCCTAAGACTTCCATTGAATTAATAGTTATTATTTGGACCTCCTATTGATTCATACGACTTTGCTACAATTCCTTAGACTTCCGTGTAACTTATACATTTATAAACTATAGGTACCTAATTAGGAATTATATAAATTATACATGTAACATTACTAAATACTAATTAGTAGGTGATGAATGATAATTACGAGTAATGAATAGAAAACTTAAAAATAATAATACAAAAAAAACAATATCTGACAAAAATGTATATACAAACCGTGATTTACAACTTACATATAACATGTTAACTCTTTAAAATGTTGGTTTAAATGTTGGTCTAAAAGAAGCCGCGCCGTGGCTTCTCAATCAAACCACCAATCGACGACGGACAACGCAGGCACGCGAAATCCGCGGCTGGAAACGTCGACCGGCCGTTCGGCGAACCGGCTCGTACAGGTCACTTGTTTTTCTCAACGACCCGGACACGGACCTCGTCCCGCGAGTCCATGAGAATCACGCCGTAACCGACGAAAAGCGATACCATTTCGCAATTTATTGTAAGATTTCAACATTAATAAAAAAACCTTAAACTGCACCAGTGCGTCGTTTTGATGTGTTCTTTTTTTTTTTTTTTGAACCTGCCTTCTCTTTTGGCCACCTTCATCCACCATCCACGCGGCACCCCACTGGTCTGCATCAACCTAATTACTTTTACCTCGACTTTTACTTATTAGGTAGACAGTTTTATAATTGATTTTAATGGCTTTCAATATTTGTACAATTTTGTTCCTATCAAATATTTTAATCGAAAATGGTTACCACTGGAAAATACTAAATAAATATAACGGACCATAAAAATATATTTTTTTAAAAAATGAGATTTGATCGGTTCTAGGCCAAACAAATGTATCAAGATCGGATTTTAAAAATTGTATCTTGCATAGGTCATTTTCAATGTTTAATAACCTACCAATGTACCAATTAATATCATATCTAATGGCATAATAACTTTCAATTTTTAACTGGATTTGTTGTGTATCTTTATCCTCTTCGTTGCTGTTATCAGATTGATACGGGCTTATTGGTGGAGTCGATTCTGATTGGATATCACTTTCTTCAGAACTATCTGTGTTGACTTCAATCGGTTTTCCAAAAAATAGATTTTGGTTTTTGGTGTAACTCTAAACCAAATGAACGTATTTTCTATACACGATAACATTTTCTATATATTATTTTGATTTATTTTGAACTGTTTAAAAAGCTTGAAAATTTAATAGAAGGCTCCTAGTATATTGTTTCAAAGGCAGATGAAAAATATTAAAATTCCTTGGTGACAGTTTTTTTTTATAAGCATTTAAAGTTCAAAAAAATAACAAAATATGGAAAAATCACGAAAATTAGCATATTATTTTGAGTTAAGGATTCGTAAAAATTTTTCTTTTTAATTCTAAGATTTGAAAATGTAATACAAGATTCCTTATAAGATTATTTACCTTTATCAAAAAAAAAAATGTCTATAAGAAAGTCAAATTAAATTTTTATGAGCCTTTGAAATTCAAATTTTTACATTAGATATTCACTCGATTTCTCATGTAGCGATTTCCTTATTTCGTTGTAATTCAAAAACGAACAACTGTAGATACATGACAATTTTACTGAATGTTTAAATTAGAATTTTCTATACACCATAAGATTTTGAAAATATTTTGACTCTTTTTGAGCTGTTTACGGACATTTTCAGTTTTCAACTTTTTTAGTTTTTTTTTCTATAAATATCAATTAAGTTTTATCTGTTGGGCCAAAAAGTTTAAAAATTTAATACAAGACTCCTGATATATTGTTACAATATCAGTTCAAAAACATTGAAAATACATAGGCCCATTTTTTTTTTATAAGCATTTAAACTTGAAATTTTGACAAAATGTATCAAAATCTCGAAAATTATCAATCATTGTAATTAATAAATTATAAAATGTTCAGTTTTTAAAGCTAAGGATTTCAAATTTAAATCAAAGGTTCTCATAAATAGGTCATACTGTAACCAAAAAATCTAAAAAATATATGAACACAGTTATTTTTTACAGACATTTTAAATTCAAATTCGGACGAAATTACATATTAAAAAACCTAGAATAACTATTTTAGTTATTTTGTTGTGATTGAATAATATTATTCGAGGGTACTTGAAACTTCTAAAGTGTAATATTATATATCTATGATAGTATCACGGTTTTTGTTGATGTATAACGCGTTATAAGTACCTAATGAATATTGTGATATGATTAATTTGGAATTCATTATAGGTCAATTTTTTTTAATACCATAGAGAAGTAAATAATATGTCTTATGCCTAGAAGGACATACCGTCTCCGCTTAGAATTGTTTTTCTTATAAAATGATATAATATCATTGAATTCAAATGTAATACCATCCTTTATACAGTAACCCACTTGTAACCTACTATAGGTACCTATTATAGGTAAATTTTTTGTGGTCGGCAGAGTCCTACCCCCACCTCCACGTGGTGCCGACTGGAAATTGAATTCCGGGGGAGGTACAGAAAACAACTGTATAACACCAAACACCGGCGGGTCAACACCAGCGACCAGAGAGGGCCACCATCGCCCTCCAACTACCGACAACACAGACCGAAGGCTCGATGCACGGTCTTAGAAGATAAGGTCTGACCACTTCCCCCTGCCAACCATCATGAAATGTTCCGCTTATTTGAGCGAAAACATTTAAAATTTTCACCACAATATTAATGAGCGCTGCTGGTTAGACGTTTTTGAGGTTATAAATTATTGTAGTAAAGGTTTATCAAATTAGTAATTACCGTCATTTAAACATTAATTATTGGGATAATGCATTTGAACTACGTAATATTATTTTTATAACTATTATGCATTAATACACTATTTACTACTATACAAATTTGATAATATAGATATTAAATATTAATATATTATACATATTACATAATCGTTGTTTTTAAAATAAACTTCATTTGTACAACATAAAGCGCAATTTTTATTTTATAATCCTGATTAATCGTCCTATCCTTTTGTTTTTTATGTTATTATATAATAAAAATTATACTAACAATGCCTAATAAAATTTGTTGGTTTGGCTGTAACAAAACTAGAAAACTATCGGTATTTGTAACACCAAAAGATCAAAGTTTAAAGAAAGAATGGTTGAATGCTTTAAATATTGATCACTTGGACACAAATGATGTTATTTGTGAACTACATTTTCCAGTTGATGCCATTAAAAAACAAAATTATATAGTGGATAAAGTAGGAAATATTGTATGCTCGGTAAGTAAAATAACAAAATGTATTAAACAGATTAATTCCACAAGAAAATCAATCAATATTTCTTTTTCACATTATTTAATCTCTTAAATTACCCATCAATTTGCCTTAAAAATGTAAAATACACTGTTTATGTAATTATAACATTACATTAATTAATTAAATATTTAGACTACATTAGTAAGGCCCCGTTTGAAACCAAATGCAGTACCATTTTCAGCTCGCAAACGATTGAAGTTTTCTGAGAATAAGGTAATCACAATATAATATAATAGGTATAGTATAAAAGTATTTTTATTCTTTACCAATTTTAATAATAGGTGGAAGATTTAATTCAACTATGCAATGCATTAGACACTAGTAGTTCTACCACTAATAGAACAACTTTTACATGTGGCGGTGATAAAGAAGTACATTTTTATTTTTTAATAATATAATAATTAGTATTAATTTATCAATAAATGAAAATACAATATAATATAATATAGAATGGTTTTATAAATACTAAATTTACAAAAACTAAATAGCAAAAAAATTATTGTTGGTAATTATCACTGAAAAAAAAAATTAAGTTTAGCATGATGTTCTTATTATTGTTTATTTATTTATAATCAGTTTCATTTTTAAAAAATTTTTATTTTATTTTTACTATAATTTATTTATTTTTGAACTTACAGTTTCTTCAATCATTTTTAATTTGGATGAATGATTGGGAAAAACAATATGATGATGGCCACATAAAAAAATCTGAATTCCTAACAGACAGTACTGCTTGTGGTCTGTGAGTGACAATCCAGTCTACACTTGATCTATCCAAATACTTGAATTCTTGTTGGAATTTCAAATATTTATTAACTGGAAAGATAAACCAGGATAAATTAGAAGTATGAACAGAAAAAATAATTGTATGAAAATTATAAACAATCAAATTATTAATTTTACCTAGATGTTTTTTGGAATAATTCGCCAAGCTGTGGGATCCAACGATCACCCATCAGCGCTAACATTTCTACAACTGTACAAGTTATTATCTACTTACAGTATACTGAAACCACCCAAAAATGGAAATTGCACCATAAATGATGATTCTCCATTAACTCCATTAATTTCCATATCAAATTTGAAGAATATTTATCATCCTGAAAAGTCAAACTTATTAGAAAATTTGAAAAATAAATTAAATATAATAATAGAACAAGAAGAATGGGAGTTCACCAAATATAATAATAGAACAAGAAGAATGGGAGTTCACCGATGTAGTCGAACACGATTATGCAAAAGCTGAGGTTGTAGACTGTTTAATATACTGTTTGACTGGTATGTATAAGTATTGGTACAAATGTATAATTGTTTATGCTTGTTAGTTCTTTGTATTGGCCACTCCCTAAAAGAGCACAACATAAGTACCTATGTACATTTTTCATTTTATAGGATATTTATCAAAGCAATTGCTGAAATATACCAAAGACTGTGATGTCTGTAAATCTTCTTTTGTTGTATCAGAAATATATTCTCAGCAGTTGCCTGCTACTTTGGTGAACATGAAAACAAGAGGTGTATTAATACACCCTAACATATGCTTCTTTAATTTTATAAAAAAAGTCGAAGAAAGTTTTAGCAAACACTGTACATCGGCAAACGTTTTGGACCATATTACAGATGATTTAATGAAAGTTACACCAGTCAGTTTTCCATGTACAATACACGGTGAACAGATAATAGAATTTACCATTATGTATTATGTTAGAATGCGCATGAGACAATTTGCCTTCCAAGAAAACAAAAAACAGAATAAGGCAAACAGAAATAAAAAAAAAATTGCAAAGTTTTGTAAAACATAACAATAATGTATTTATAAAACTGATTAAAAAAGTAAAAAACATTATACCAAAGAGTAATTTTAATCGTTTTCTTTAATCTTTAGTAAAGATGTAAAGGACCTTTAAGGTCTATATCTCATTTTCTCGATAACTTTTTGAAACTGCCGCCTGCTGGAGTTTTTCAGATTCCTGTGATTTTTACTTAACCTTAAATACGTATAACTGGCAGCGCTCAATTTTACAGCAGCAACATTTTAAATATATTTGCACAATTAAGCGGAATACTGTTAAGGTAGAGTAGTCGGACATTATCTTCTAAGACTGTGCCTCGATGCATAGACGACCGGGAAGGTTAGACGGGGACCCAACGGCTAGTACACCCAGCGCCTCATTATCATTATCCGAAACTGCCCCACAGCGGCAGGCGTGCCCCGGGGCATTAGTAGGATATTATTTTTATAGAATTTATCTGATTAATACAAACAGGTTTTTCTGATCGATTGATTTGGTTTTCAAGACCAAAGACCATGTTCCTTTTTGGCAATGCCTAACATTGCCCCCACACTAGTTTCTCTATCGAAACATATTACATAATTACATTTTGTATAACACCTGAAATCGTGTTCATTAATCCATAAATCAAAATCAATTGCTGATACAGTTTTAGATATTTATTGGTTGATGTCTTTTATGCATTTTAAAATTATA
>WHPZ01590455.1:0-21573 GCA_016617965.1 Macrosiphum rosae
TATCGTTAGGAAATGATAACATATAGGTACTAGGCGATGATATCATTTTCTTCCGATTTTACTAATTGTCATAATTTCCTAAATGTCAACATTTCCGGCAACATATATACTAGCCACTAGGTACCTATAATCTATATATAATTAGTGTACAAACATTTTAACCAATAATAATAATCGTACATAACATTTAAGAAAAACACTTGAAATATTATAACTATAATATAACTATTACTTCCTAACTTACAAAAAATATTTATATGATATAAAACATAAACTACCAATTTTAAAATGTTTTGTAATGCTGACATTTTTCGAAGCTTATTGGAATTTAAGAAGCAAATATATAATACAATATATACACATCTCAGCTCTCAAGGACAAGCATTACCAATTTACAACAGATAATAATCTCTTATTGTATAAATAATATTAAATATTCAAGACAATTCAAATTATTCTGATTTCATAAAACAAATAATATTCAAATTGCACCTAATTGTTTACGGGTTTAAAAATAATTTAGCGATTGTCGTGAGAATAGACAAAAAGTACCTACCTGTCCTAACTATATTATGAAAAGAAAATAATTTATTAATCTGCAGTGGTGTCGAGAAGTGAACAAAATACCGCGTAGGTATTCGTCATTTAAATATAGTTTAGGTAACTTAATCACTATTCTAAACTAAGAAATTGAGATTAAATACTTTCATAACATACCTAACTATAGTCAGTATAGTCTGCAGTACCTAAAGTCTTACAGACGAATTGATGCTTTTTAATTTTTATCACGTCAATACGCGTCGTTTAGTCTTAACTTTTTAATTTTGCTTTTTAATTCTCAAGTCCGGATAGACCAACGACAGTTTAAAACAAAACGCTGTACATGCGTATACAGTGTCCTTGGCGCCCATAATTATTTTTCAGTCGCTCGTTTAAGACAAATTACGATTCAAAAATGATACATTATATTATTTAAATATGTTAGCTACTTGTTATATGTTACATACTTAGATAGTTACGGTTCAATAGTTAAAAAATATATATTTCAATAATTTGATTATCAATGGAGTCAGAATACTCAGAACTCAAGAGATAGTATACAAATATTATGCAACACTGCAAATTAAAATATCCGGCAAACACTCATGGGGTGTTGTGTTGTATTGTTTTGTATAAATTAATGTGTGGTCAAATGGTTGTTTTCTCTCATCAGTCGGATTTCGCGCGTACATCGAATTTTAAACGTCCGCTTCCTACGTTTTAAAGTAATGCTGTTGCCTATTCATTCCGTTGGCGGTCTGCCCAGTAAATGTTTGAAAAAATATTCCGTTTTTGTATTCCACATAAATTTCGGCTCGGAACAGACCGCAGCTATTGGAGAACTTATAATAGTTGCCGTCTACCGGAGGAGTAATTTTTGACAATTTCCGAAGATTTACTATCCACAAGTGTGTAAAAATAATCTTTCGCTCCAGTTCTTGGCACATTATACACCGTCTTAAGTCTTAACGCATTAATTGCCATATATTTCGTTTAAAATCTCTGAGTTATGATTATCAACTATGATGATTACCGAATGTCGTAAAGTTACGTGCGTATTATAATATAATGCATAGATGATTAAATTATACAGTTATACTTCCCACACAAACCCACACTTAATATTATTCTTACACATATTATAATATTAGGTATACCTACTATTATTTTTTTTTAGAAACTATTTTGATAAACGCATTTTTGGACCTTCTCGATGTTCTATCAGCTTGCACGAGTGTTATTTAGGTAAACACTGTAGCTTTTCGATGTCCATACTAATAAATTAAGATATATTATTATAATATAGTTCATAATTAATAGGTAAATTACATTTATCCGTTCAATTTCATAAAATAAAATAAAAATTTTTTATTTAAATGTTATAAATATTTGAATTCATATACATAATATAATGTCATAAATCATAATAGCCAATATGTACATAATATATATACGTTTTATAATATAGGTACTTAAACAGTTAAACTATATACCTATATAAGTTATAAATGTCTACACCGCTACGACTTGTCTATAATCGTTGTATGATGCATATCTGCAGTAGTTCTTAATGTTTTCAGAATAACGAAACCCTTAGAATTTTATAAGATTTTGAGGATCAAGCTGTAAAATAAAACAGTACTTACAATATTTTATATATAATATATATCTAAAATTAGGTACATAATATATAACAGTTTACATATATTATCAGTATATATGGTATGCCAGTCAATTGAAAAATGAAAATAAAATAATTGTATAGTACAAGTATAAAGACGATCAAACTAAAAATTCTTATATTTTAAAAACGTTTTTATTTGTTCACTAATTTTCAACACTTTCTCCAAGTTTATGGAACATCGGTTAAAAACCACTGATAAGAACCTACCTAACTTTTTATTCTGTAGTTAGTGTTTTTAATTATAATAGTTATAGACAAACTGTGCATGAAGAAGATGCGTAGCGATATACCTACGCATTATATATTATATAGGTTATACACGCTATAATAATGTTAAGTATATAATACCTATACAACCTACATCACAGTTTTCCGGCAAATTTTTGACTTTTGTTTATTATTTTGAATACATGAATCAAAAGTATGAGATACTTATGACCAATGTTGATATATATTTAAGGTCAACATGCATAGCCGTACCAAGGGGGGGAGCAAATGGGGAAAGTGCCCCAGGGCGTCTAAGGTATTATGAATTTAGGGGGCGTCATAAAAATGAATGATAAAAGAAAAATTTGGTATTTTCATTTTAGGTATTATTTTTCTTTTTATACGGTAATATAAAAAATGGTTATTTATCAAATTGTATACTATTAGATATACAACTATGAAATAATGTGTTAAATCTTAATGCGACATACCTTCAATAATATATAAATATATTTACATATACATATTAATAATATATTCAATATTCATAAAAACAAATAAAAATATTAATACTTATAAGTTATAAAAATACAATAGTAATTTATTTACATGCAAAATATTTTAAATAATATGTATACACATCATTAAAATAATTAAGTAATATACTTATAAACTAAACTAATTCATATCTTTGGAAGTATTAAATATTTCCTTCACTTGAAAAAGATTTTTTCTGGTTTTGGAATTAGCAAATTCAATAAAGAAATCTTTTTTTTCAAATCTAGTTTATTAGCTACATCTTTTTCTATACATTTTTAAAATAGCTATATTAGAAAGGCGGTCCTGACCCATACTAATATACTATTTCTCAAATACTGTTTGATTAATTTAAATTTTAAGAATGACATCTCCGCTGTTGCTACTGTCACATAGAATATAAACAAACATGTAGTTATAACATCGCAGTATGGATTATTGAAACCATTTTTAATTATTAACAAAGCGAGGTCCTTAATTGTTGTGTTTAATAATCCTCCTTTAATTTTCCTGGTAAAATATGGAGTAATATCATCATTATTTTATATTTATAGAATAATATTTCAATAACACATCAAATATCTATACTGACAGTGAAATTTTATTCATACATAAATACATTAAAATAATGTGATTTTGATATTTGTTATCAAATACGAAAATAGTAAATTATTAGTTGGGCTGTGGCCTGGGGCCCCTGCAGTCCGTGGGCCTCAGTGATCAACAACCCCCACCCCCCGGGTAGTTGTGCTACTGTAATCATTGTACCCAAAGGTTATGTTATAATAAGTCATAAGTCATAACCATAAACTTTATAAGTATAAGGTCTATGGTTATAACTTATAACCAACTCATTATCAATTTTACCCACTTCTTAAAATAAATCGAGTAGAGTAGTTTGACTGAATTCTGTAAATTATATTCACTTGTATAATTTACAATGTTGAGTGTTGTACACGCCACAGGCAGAAACGCAGAACGTATAATTTATAAAAAAATCTACTCATTTGTGAAAATAGTTATATATTTCTTTCTATAATGTACCCAGAATAATGAAATCGGTGTCAACTTAAATAAAGGAACAAAATAAATACATTAATTAAAATATAAAATAAATATGATTCCAATAATAATAATGAAAAAATAAATAGGAACCTTTAACTAATATAAGTATTAAACACATTTAAGGTACGTGGTTAATTATAAGCTAAAAATGTGAAGTCAATATTTTTTTGTGGGAGGGAGAGGGGCGTCAAATATTGTTGCGCTAGTGCATTATTGGTGGTTAGAGCGGCACTGTCAACATGATGCACCAAGTCATAGAACATGTTTGAAAAAACCTTCCAAAAAATTATACCACGATAATACGATTTGTATTATGAACATGATCACTGTGACATTGCAGACTGCTGCAGTGTATACAAATAATACAATTATAATAATAGGTGTATTATTATTATGTTTGATTAATATGTAAATGTTTACATTGCGGATGCCACGAAATGTTTATCGATTACTTACTGCAAAGTTGCACATTGGTATAGATGAAAAGTAGGAAAGGAATATCCGAATGTCCTTCTCAAAGAAATAGTTTTATGATTCCCATTGCACATTCGCACACGCATACACACGCAGTTATAACAGTGTCCTGTGTTTAGAGCTTGGTCACACATAGATATTATATAATATATATATATATATATATGTATATTGTAACAATAAGGAATTTATGGCACGTAGATGTTAGTAGGTATACCGACCATTTCCTGTACGGAAAAAAACCATAAATTACAATAAACTATTATCTTTATTCATTAATTGAAAGGTGAATATTGTTTCGAAAAAAAATATAAACACTTGTCGTTTTGTCATTCATTTAGTTTATAATAATGGGTAGCTAATCCATTCAAATATCAAATATTAAATAGTAAATATATGGCCAGGCCAGGCCAGGTCGTTGTTGCAAGTAAGTATACGATGCGTTGAACTGTAGAAAATGTATTTATGTATATACACAGGGTGATTCATAAAACGTGCTCACCTCTTTTATCCTTTAATAATTTATTCATATTTCAGATTCAAATTTTTGGGGACGTGGCGAAATCTTGTTTACTGTAGTTTACTGTAGTAGAAGTAGATACAAGGTACTTTTAATATTTATGTACCATGACTATGACTATAGCACATACATACAGTTATTTTGTGATTCTTCTGCAGCTTTCTTAAGCTTCTTAGTTACTGTAGGAAATAAATTAGTATACCATATATACACCTATAGTATGCTCAATGCTGTAATATCAAATATAATGTGTATGCAATGCCTACAATATTAGCAACAAAAAAATAATCTTGCCTACAATTGAAGTGAAGTCGATCAGGGTCACCAAACAATTTTAACAAATTTTCATTTATTTTCGCTTTTCATTATCTATTTCACTATTTTTATTATTGTTATTAACGATAAGACGATTTTCTAATGTCACCCGAGCGTATTCACTGCAGTAGTGCAATTAATAGTAATATAATATCTAATATACGTACACTAATATACTATAATAAAAGTTACCTCTTACCTATAACCTGCCTATAATAATATTATAAAAATACGGTAATACAAAGGTATAAGTACCTTCTGGCTTCTAATGATTATAACATGACACATTAATATTTATCATTACGTTTGTAATTCTATTTCGCTAGTCACGAGAAATGTTGTTTGTCTGCTGGGACGCTTCTTATAAACGGGCATTGTATAACGAACAATAATATAAATGGGGGACGAGGTGGCCGAGCGGTCAACGCGTCGGCTACGGCGCTGCCGGTTCGGGTTCGATCCTCGACCACTGGGCGGCATTTTTCTCCGGGCAAGTCACGGTGTCCGGAAAACAAGTGCCGTCATCCCCCACTCCGGGGCATGGCAGAAACCTACGGGTGCCCCAATAAAAATTCTGCCACCACAAACACACGTGTTTACAAACCAACAGTATCCTCCCCTACAAACTAACAAAAAACAGCTAATGGCCATAGTTGCCGGGCTTAATGATCAATGAAAAAAAAAAAAAAAAAAAAAATAATATAAATATGTAATATGTACATGCATGACGTTAACGAACACTACGAACGATTTCTGAAAAAAAAATTGAGTTTGCGCCTGACAGTACCTATATATAACAGTAAAAAATATAGGCATAATAAGATATTAATAGATGTCTAGCACCAAGGGCGTCCATAGACATTTTCACCGTGGGGGGATGTATTTACAGTACTACAGTAGGTATATGTTAATTAATTGGAAAGTCAGTAGCTCTAATTCGAAATATAATGAAGATATTCTAGTGCAGTGTTTTTTTTTAATGTAATATAGACTAATAGCCCCCTTTTACCAACACAAGGTTTAAAAAAAAATACTTCAAAAAACGTTTAAAATTCGAAAATAGCCATTTTGTAGAATTATTTATTTATAATATATGGAGAAAAAAAAACAATTTTTAAATTGGTTGAATTTTGAATGAATGAAAGCAATTTATATTTTCAAAAATACAATGTAATATTGTAAAATTGTATGGTTGTCAGTTTATCAGGCATTAATAGGTACCTAACTAATGCTAATTCAATAGGTGATAAAAAACACACCACTCGTTGAAATTGTAAGTAATACACTAATATGTTTTATTTGTTTTATAATATTGTGCGTTATAATTATATATAATTTATTTGGTGGATATATCCACCATGATATATATATATATATGCATAAGTGAGTTTTATAGACTCGTGATTTTTGTGTTATAGAATATCTGCAGTTTATTTTGAATTACAGCTACTGACTTTCCAATTAGTTAACATACTGTATAATATATAACCATAACATAATTAATACAAAAATATAAAAATATACATACCCTATGAAACTATGAAAGAACATACACTTGAAAAAAAGAGTCGAGACTCTAGAAGGGGTAACAAAGCTCTCAGAGCGGCCCTTTTCAATTATAACGCAAAGTCGTAGACTAATAATTCGTGCGCGTTACGGTCAGTACTATATTTGTCTAATATTATATTACTGTACAATACGTACCGGCTGTACTGTGCTAAATTAGTATTATATGAATTTAAAAAACCGGGAAAGTTGCTATACTCTGCAGTCTCTGCTGTATGGTTAGTAGGAGTCGAGTGACTCGAGTAATAATGTAAATGTGTAATGGATGTGTTAAATTTGAATTCAATGCTAAATTACTGAATATACTGTGATGAAAAACGATCCAGAACGGAGTCTGACAGACAGACCTCCTAATTTATAAGGATAATTAATACTTATTTCTACTTATATATAAGGAGATTATAAGCTCTTTTTATCATAATTATATTTTATAGACACACACTATAAAGCTATTACAAACCAAAAATAAAAAAATACACATATCGGGCATATATCATTTTATAAAATTAATAAAAAATAATATATAGGTATGCCTACTGTTTAAGAAACATTCGTGACCTATCACCTATGTCCCATATTAAGAGCACAGATATCGTATTGCATGAAAATAATTTCGAAAACTTATAAGTTTGCAGTAGACAAAAGAAAAAAAAGAACAGAAAATAATACGCAGCACTGTAACTTGATTATTTATACATATTATTACATATATAGAGGCGCGTTACCTACAACCTACCTATAGCTACAGTACAGGTGTCAACAGATGAATATAATATTATATAAAACCGATTATATGTATTATAAATTATAATATATTTATATTATATATAATACTTACCTACATGGCCGCTATATATTATTGTTGTACTTCACTCGTGTCTCGTATAATATAATATTATGGTCGTCTTGACTATACAGGTCTTTCTCTCACTCCACAGAGAGCAATTTAGGCATACCTACTATTAAACAGTCATCAAACATAATGATTAAAATAAAATGTGCATTAAAAACGAGATGGTGCACATAGTGCAAAACTGCAAACCACTGCATTAGTGACGCAAATTTCGTCATCCGATACGCGCAACGAAGTAAAAAACGCGGCACTGCGATAATAAACCGACCACCCGATCGGACACTTGTATATACCTATACTTACATATAAGTATACAATATACATATAATATTATTATTATTATAACGTGATTTGCTGTACATTTATGGCCAATACACCATACACCTATATATAATATCGCAGGGACGCCAAAAAGATTAGAATCGCGTGAGTGGCGCTTATTTAGCCGTGAAGAATCACGGCGACGTTCCAGTTTGAGTTTTCTATGGGCTCGAATCGTTATATATTACCACGATTTAAAATATTGCACCTTAAAGGCTTAAACCGTGGTTATTACTCGTTGTACACTGTAGTTGTTGTTGTATCCTACTCACATATATTAATATATATTAGTATTATTATTATAATATTGTGAAATATAAATTATGATTTATGGCGATCTATAAAATAGCCGGTGCAGAACTGCGTAGGCGTAACCGATGCCCCCTCTATATTATGTCCACGTCAGTACTTATTCAGTTATGCTACTCCTGCAGTGTAGTATCTAAATAGTATATACACTTAACATACAAATGGAAATACGGATATTAATTTATATTAAACATTTTTTACATGCATATGTTTAGGTTTTCACTGTAATGTTTCGCATCTTATTTAGATAAGATAGATAGTATGTACCTATATACTTGATGCGCTGCCATACTCAAGTTTGATAGTAGTTTCTATTATATCTATTCTGTGATAGTAAAAATAAAATGATAGAATTGCTATAACATGATAATAGTTTTGAAATTTTTGTGCTGACTCTAATCTAACATTTTTAATGACTAAGGGACGATTTCACCAACACAGTTAATCTCGATTACGCTTAATCGGTTGATAACAGATATTAATTTATTAAATTCGGCCGATTAAACTCCGGTTAACTTAAATCGTGATTAACTGTGTTGGTGAAATCGGCACTAAATATTATATTGCAACAACTAGCCATTAATAATAATTATGAAGAATATTAGTAATTTATTAATACAATTTATATTAATTGTACTTTGTTTAATTGAATAAACATATTCTGACATTAATTAATAAGTAATAATAATATAATTTATTTTTTAATGAATGATTAAAATGTATAAGGGTGTAATAGTTAATACTCTTTAACAATTTAGTGAAAATTAAAAATTTAACGGCAGCTTCCAGTTATATATTCATTGTTCTTTTTTTGCGTATCAACCATAAACATGTCGGTTCTGTGCATTATCCCACGTCATCCAGCTATTGAAACTGGTTCCCCTATGGCAAGGAGTCTAGTGGGGATGAGCAGAAAAATCGATACTTGTAGGGCCACAGCATGTTCTCTCGCTGAGTATAGCCAGCATAGGTTATAATTTGTCATCCTAATAGGTCAGACTTTTATGTGATAAGACCTCAATATATTTATATTTCCACCCGTGTCGTCATTCTTGGGTTATGTACAAAATATGTAGGAACTGTGTTATTATTATTAATTTTAATAAATGTTGAGTATGCAATTTTAACAACATTTTGTCCAAATATTAAATGTAATCAATAAATTGTAAAGAAAAATTTCAAAAACATTTCTCATTCAACTTTAAAAAATAATAAACATTATAATTTAACCGTGAAACAGATAAACAAAAATATTGAAATAAATAATAAATGAATAAAATAATATGCTAAACCTAAAATTTTGTTTAAGTAATATGAATAATGTAGCCTGTATAGTAATGCTATCAATAATTTTGTTGATACATGAAAAATATTAAAATTTAAACAGAATTGATAACAATTTTGTTCTGTTTAATAAAAAATGGTATTCATAATTAGCTAACTAGGATAACTATATCCAATCACAATAAAGCATAAGTTATGTTTTCCCATCAATACACCAAATGTACATTTACCATGGTGGCTGTTGCTGATTTTGTGGTGGGTATTGTGGAGGATATTGAGGATATTGTGGTTGACCTTGAGCTGCGTAATTTTGATAGTCTGGAACCAAATACGTTATTATAAGCGTAACTGGTAAATAAAATATTTTTGTGGTTTGCTGCACAACAAACACAAATTATTTTTGACACACAATCTTGAAAAGACAACATTGTCTGTTATATTTTTCATTATCAAGGAGATAAAATTAAAGCAATAACGAGACAAAAGTATCAAATTACATACTTTGTTTTAAATAAAAATTAAGTATGAATAATTTATATATATTGACACTCACTCTATTTCAAATAAGAGATATAAGAGTAACCTCAGGTGGCGGGCTGCTTCTGTGCACAGCGGCAGCAACGAGTGTAGTTATCACACTCTTGGGAGGGACACTTTATTATTCAGACAATCGTCTAGCTTGCATTTTGCTAAGTTTAACACAGTAAAGCAATTTTTGGTTGCGGAAAACAGTTGTAAACTAAAGCTAGCAATGAAAATCGGAAAATTGTTTGGTGCCTGAGGTTACTTTTATAGTCTTATATGAGACAGAATATATCATACATTATTTGGTCCATATTAAATATTCTAAAAATAAGTAATATTCTTGATCATATACTTTTCACTAACTTTTAGTGTTTAAACAAACCTAAAAAGGTATTTTAATATATAGCATAATAACCTATTAATGTCTTCTCCATTTATTGTACACAAATTAAACACATGTGACCAAAAAACAATTTAACCAGCAAATACTAGAATTTAGTTTGAAACTCAATACTTAAAAAATAATGAACTCAGTTCAGACTCAACACTCACAAAAATATAATATCTTTTTCATTCCCTAGTTACAAATTAAAATGTATTATATAACACATAATTTACCTTGTGGCTGATAATGACGAAGTGTTGCATAAGGATTGTATGTAGTTGGCATAGGCGGTGCACACATGTACGTACCAGGTTGGTAAGATGGCCCAGTCCTTGGAAGTGTGTATGGCAAGGGCATACCTTGTGGTTGCATAGGATAAGGGAGCTGAGCACCCATTGGGGCTTCATCTATATAAAAAATTTGAATTAAAAATAAAGTATTAACACAACTTATATTAAAACTTAAATTAAAATAATAAAATGTAATTGTATGCTTACAGATTTGGGTTTTAGCTGGTGCAACTGGAATGGAAACAGGTTTTTCTCTACTCAAATCTGCAGTTAATGATTTAAGTAACTCTTCTTTTTCTGCTTTTCGAGCAAAACAAAAATCAGAAATTTTGTTTTGGGCAGTGATTAAAATCTATAAAATAATAAATAATAATTAATATTTATTTAAAATAAAATAAAATAAAAAATGTGAGTGCTTATTTTAAGTGTAACAACACAAAACTGATTTTTTATTCAAAACTACTTAATTATACAACATTTTTTAATTTTCATAAATAGTATATTAATTCATATAATTACTTCGGTCAAGTCATTATAAAATTTGGTTCCTTCAACTAAATTACTTTGTAAATCATTAAATACATCATAACCAGATGCTAAATCTTTAAAGAGGGCTTCCCTTTGGCCGCCACTGCTCTTTTCTCTACAAAATTCTGAATTTACCACCTAAAACCAAAGACGTGTTAATTAATTAATTATAAAAGGAAAATACTTTTTAAAGAACACACTTGTATATTCGATAAAAGTTTTTCTTGTCTAGCAAGACTATCATTAACTTGAGCTTTTAAATGTCCATAAGATTGATCTAAACTCTCAGTTGACAAATTAGCTTCATGGATAGATCCTTCTTCAGACAAAGCATTCAAGAACTTTGATTTCATATCAGTTGTGGCACATTTTAATTCCGTTTCAATGACATCTCTTTCATTTTTCAATACTTCCACCTACATTAATAAATAATTTTTAAATGAAAATATTTTATGAAAATAGAATAATTTATATTTACCTCTTCCATTAAGTGTTTTAATTTATCAGCAGCTGTGGAGTTGGCAAAATTAACTCCAGAACTCGATCCAACTGGTAATACATTTTGCATGGCTTCCTGCCCCTCGGATAATAAATAAATAGCTCGCTTGTGTGTTTCAAACTTTTCATGAATCATCTAAACACAATGGAAATATAATCATAAACCTTTAATTAATAACTAAAATGTGAAATAATAATTCAATATAATTTTACCTTATCAGCAGATTTGGCATTCTTAATGATCTCACGATATTTAGTTATGTTTACTTTAAAAACTTGAGTAAGAACATTAGATTTAGTGCGATTCCATTTTTCTTTGAACTGTGCTTGGAGTTGTTCGTCAGACGCTTGTTCTTCATTCAACATCCTCTCAGACTAAGACATTTGTTTTATAACAAAATTGTTAAATAAAATTTATTAAAATTATCTATGTTTATAAATAACCTCATTGATTATTTCTTCATTTCGTTTCAATAGCTCTGGTAACTCTCTGATCATATTTTCTAATTTTTGAACTCCGCCATTCATTCGTAAACTGTTTGATTTATCTACTAGTGATTGTGGTATTCCTACGCCTTTAACATCCTCTAGTGCTGCTGGCAAGTTTAATGACGCTAAACATCTATGAATAAATGCAACATAATAATATACAAAGTTATAAAATTATTATGATTCTTCAAGTGTAAATAAATAACCATTATATGATTTAGTAACATACCCATTCAATATTTGTGTAGATTCTCTCAACTTTCCAATTTCTGAATTAACAAGTTCTGTTTTACGAACATCATATGCGCTAAGTGCTTGTTGAACTGATATTGGTACTAAATCTTCAAATAAATCTTAAAAATAAAACATAAGTGGAATAAAACCAAATTAAGTTTAAGCAATTTAATACAAATGTATACCTTTAAATTTGGAAGAAAACCTTGATGGCACAGGAGTAGGTTTGGCAATCACAACTTTAGATATTAGTTCTAAATGTTTGACATCTGGAATCCGTTCATGGTAAATGAAGTCGTTGTCCTTTTTTGCTTCATTTAACTCTTGTACAGCTTTATTTAGAAGCTCATTGTAATATGAACGAGCACATCGTTCTTGACCAACTTTAAGAAACGAAATCGCTACCTGAATAAAATCATAACAATGAACATTTATAATAATATTGCAGCCACCTCAAATTATTTGTTCATACATACATTAAGTCTAGCTATTTGTTCACCAACAGTTTTATTATTCTTACAAACCATTGCTTGATAATATTGAGCCAACCCATGAAATATTGACTGTTTACCATAAACCTATCAAATTTAAATTTAAAAATGTTTTAATGTTTCGAAACCACCTAATATTTTAATAATATTTAGTGTTTACATTTGATGTCCATTCTTTATCCACTGACATCATAACTGTTTCCCTCTCCATCATTTTCACTGTTTCTGCATAATATTCTTCACATTGTGCACATAATTTAGCAATTGTCTGATCTTTCATTTTATCTAAAAAAATAAAATATAAATATAATTTCAGTAGGTACCTACACTATTAATAATTATTAAATAAATATGTTATTTATATCCACTTACCAAAAAATAACAAATTATATAGTTGACTTTACCATATAAATAGGGACTTACCAGAAAAAGTAAACCATCTCAATATTTATTCCTACTCTAAGGATTTCAATATATGTTTTTATATAAAACCTTTGGGGATATGGAGGAATTCTCTCTGTGATGTATGTGAAGCAGCAACAGTAAAATATTTAGCTGACAAATTCATCAGAACATTGCAATAAAAATACTCCTCAATGGTATCAAGTATAATAATAACAAGCACAAAACAACACTTTTCAGGGCCAACATTAACAACGATTTTGATCAATATCGAAGGAATATCACAAAACAAAGCAGACATATTGAAGCGTGACTTAATATGTCAACAGGAGATACGTAAAGACAACAATGCAAGAAGTCCAAAATAGAGATAATTATTCTGTGATAATATCATCAATAAGGACAGAAGCCGATAATATCCAAGTGATAATGGTCGAACTTTGAGAATGCAGTCGCATCTGTGTACAAGCCGCTAGCCATCCACAACAATCAAATAATTTTGATACACGAAATGCAAGAATTATACTTTGAAACAAATTATAATGATAAAACGAGACAAATTGTGAAGGCTATGGTGCTATGCCTTAAAAGCTTGTATAGCAACGGAACAAATTAGCCTAATACACAACCATAACTTCTGTCTATCTTTTAAAAGTGTTAGATGGACTTAATTTTTTTGAGTCAGGCTATAAGCCATATACAATCTTATAAAAAGATGTACAAACCAATACCGAGCACCAACATAGGCTTATTCTGTGTAATACATCACTATATCAGCACTCAGCAGCCATAAACCTAAACATTGTACCTGTTAGAAGAAGATTTAGCTTCAGAAAAGCTGACTGAACGGCCATTGTTAAAGAGTTGGATAATAAAATCAACTGTCTAGTACCTAGCTCTTACGTCAAATAACTACGATCAATTTGTTGAATGAATAAAGATTATAGTATCAAGAAAAACTTTACCCAGAGAATATCAAACAACATATACCAAGGTTTTCACCAAAAGCAAATGAAAAAACTTAATGTTGAATAGGAGAATACAACCTAGATCCATTTAGTGCAATAACATTAGAAGAGTGAACAAAGTCTCTTGGACTGTGACAGAAACAAGAAGAAAAATATGGTGTGAAACATTAGAGATTTTGACATGAAACATGGTAGTATACTACAGCCGCCAGTAGAACGCTACTGACGTGCAAAATTGGTCCGTTCCCACCACTAAACCCTCAAAAATGCTGGCCGTTATTAATTTCAGCCACCAACGCTGTCGCCGCCACCATCGAGGAGCTACTGCCACCCACTTGCCGCCGTCGGTCGCTGCGTACTGAGTGAGGGAATTTACGGCAGCGACTAGGTTGTAGAGTGGGAGAAATTTGGGCACAAAACCGCGGAGCTCAATCATTTGGATGCGCGAAGGAGTAGTGTTCTACCGGTGGCGGTAGTATAGAAAAGGATGAGAATTGAGGAACTATTATGAAATTATCCTTGTAAAACACCAATACTATCAAAAGTAAAACCATACCAACTCCATAAAAATAAAAAGAGAATAATACATGGAACTTGCCAAGAAACACAGTATATGTCCAAGGGCGTTAGACTTCATGCAATGTTTACTACAAAGTTACTGGACTATAATATGATATATTCACAAAACAATATAAACACATAGCACTAAAGGCTAGTAAGTGGCTAATAGGCTTATTCAAATACTCAATTAAACATAAACAATTCCAACGATATGGAAAGTAAAAAAGTAAAAAAAAAATCACCCAACTAAAACCTGGTAAGAGACAACAGTGAATGGACCCACAGAACTACTGACCGATTTCACTACTATGCCATACCCATAAAATATACAAAATAATTCTGTTTGATCAACACATGCCAATGGCAGATCAAGAAATCATTACAAACCACACAAAAACTCAGGAAAATATGCACAAGTTAATACTGAACTTAAGTCAAAATATAGAAAACATACAATTTACTGACAAGACTTTAGTTGATTTGTTCGCTCCATATCTCTCTATAAACCATAGCATGATGCTAACTAAACTATATGAAATCACATGACTATAACTTTGTAAAAATAATTGAGGCTCTACTTAGTCTACTTATATTATATAACATGAAGTTTTCAAATGGTTTCTGAGATGGAACATACAGATTTTTCTTTTCGTAGGATTAAGTCGTAAGGAGTTTGCTTTAAAGTGTTCGTTCATTTTGCCAAGTGTGCATAATTGTTTTCTTTTGATTTATTCTTCTCTGTGGGAGACTGTTATTTGAATTTTTCTATTGAGAGTGACAAATAATCAGTGGTTAAATCTGAAAGAAAAATCTGTAAGTACCATCTCAGGAACCAATCGAAAACTTCATGTAATATATGAAAAGGTAGCTAGCCAATAACTCAAATACTAATTATCTAAGTGCAGATAGATAGTTTACTAACATACAAAGTACTCAGTGAAGAAACAAATATCAAAATAAATACAAAGAACGGGTTACTGGGTAAGCTAGTCGGATTTGCACGTTACTCAAAAGGTGAATTCGCAAGTCAAGTTGTCAATACAGCCTAAAATTGGACGATGCAAAGCCAACCTAAGAAAGAGAGTATACTTGAAAGATTCATCAGCCCTGTGTTAATATGATGAAGAACAAACAGTGACCACCTACTGAAATTCTGCAAAATGCTGCACTATAAAGGACATCACAGGAGCAAACCTCAACGCTATAGACATGACCTAGAATTTATTGGTCAAACTTTGTATGACAATTTGGATAATCAGGATCCAAGACAGCAATGCAGCGAAGTAGTTTCCAATAACTACTATTCCATTTTTTGGCCATATCATTTGTATTTATGTTAATTTTTTTTTTTAAGAAATAAATAAATAAAAGAGAGAAATATATATTAGAAGCTCTAGAAATTTGGTGTTTGAGAAAGATGAAAAAAATAAGTTGGACTGAAAGAAGAACAAATGAAGACGTTTTAACACGTTTGCTGTGTAAAATGCCAATTGGCGTCATTTTAAATAGTTTGCATAATATGCTGAAAGCGCCAATTGGTATGATGTACCTTGTTATTAAATGCACTACAATTTGATCAGTGTGACGATTAAACATTTTGTTTTTTGTCAGCGTCTTCTATAATCATTGTTTCATAAACAAGTGCAAACCGTACACTGATATTTTAATTTATCAAATGCTAAGAAATTTTTTTTTTAAAAGTCCAATTTTTTCACGACAAGTATACATAAATATGATACGCAGTGAACTTATTAAAGATAATAGAAGAAAAACGAACATTGATAGATACTCTGAAGGGAAGATGACAGATGATAGGACACATGTTGAGGCATAGAGATGAAATACATAGTTTAATAATTGAATGGAGAAACACGATCAATAGGAATACCTAAAAAAATATATCAGCCAAATAATGAAAGATGCAGGAGTTCCTTCTTACAGGGAGCTCGAAGATATGGCAAATGATAGTGGAAAATGGAGAAGGCATTTGTTATGAATAAACATGTTGAAAACCAATCTCCGGAATGAAAAAAAAATGTTATAGTAAATGTTATCTGATGAATATAGGACCATGCCATAACATTTAACTCATTATGTTAACTGTCATTTGCTTTCATTTAAACAAGAATACATTTGAATATTTCAGATATCAACACTAAAATAGTGTGTACTTATTAGAAATGTACACCCTATAGTAAAACATCGACTATTGTTATATGGTTTTAAGTAATTCACTAATTATTCTGTAAGAAATATTACAAACATAAAATCTCAACTACCTAAATCTTATTCAACATATTTTTTTCATAGTTAGCCAATACTTTTAACTATCCAGCCACTTATGAACATAAAATATTATGCTTATCTCCAAAAATAATAAACATGCAGATAATCCTTGCTCTATGAGCATTATCTCTATATTTTTAAAAATATATTAAAGTATTAGGTATGATAAAAAAATTTATCTCACTCTCAAATATTAACAAAATCATTCCCAGCAATCAATTTTGTTTTGAATCCAAGCATGTCTAATGAATAATGATCTAATAGTTATGGGAAGAATACATTATTACTCCCTCCCTAATCTCTTGACCATACATGAAATAGAGAACTACTTCAACTCTAGCTACATATTTAACTGTCAGTTGACACCACTTATGTATATTAATTCATGTAATAAAATTATCCAAATGACTAACTGTATAAACTCAATATAAATTATAAAATTATAAAATATAATAACATGCAAAAAATTATTACAAATTTCTTACCTATATTTGCTTTAACTATAAACACTTCTTGAGCTTGAGCCAACATAAGAGATGATAACATTGCCAATGTATCTGGATTTAAATCTGGAGTTGGATCTTGTTGAATTACATTCATAACTGTTGTTTTTAAAGTATTGAATATACCAGCACTTTGCTAAGAACAAAAATGTATAAATTTAAAAACAATTATATGTACATAGTCACAAAAATATAATCATGATTGAATATAAAATGCATTATCAAATCAACTAAGTAAAAACCCATCAGTAATATGATTTTTAAAAATAACCATTATTTTTACTAAATTTTTTACAATATTAATAATGCTGAGGACATTTTGATTTTAATCTTGCGATTATGACCCAGGGTGACACCACTAAACCATCAAGACCGGTTTCACTATAGCAAGGTATCGAGTGGGGATGAGTAAAATTGGGCTTTTAGTAATATGACCTCGACAGTAAAGCACCAAAGTTTATATGTGCAATTAAATTGTGTTCTCTCACCAAACAGAGTATCATAATCAAACAACCATTTATTTTAAAAAGTTTGTGAAAATGTATGTAAAAAATGGCTATAGACAACATTAGATTATATGATTAGATAGAACCTTGACATATAACTGATTTTAGTATAGCCAGAAGTTGTCTGAGAACTAGTCTTAAATTTTAACAGCTTGAACTTCAGCTTTGATTTATTTTTTTAGGACAATTAAATCTTTAAATATCTTACATCCATCTTATGTAATGTACAGGCAAAAATGTAGTTGCTATTAGAGATGTTCCGGGTACTCGATATCATATTTAAGACTCGACTCTTACTCGATACCCGGCGTAATACTTACATTTTTACCCGGCCATTACTCGGTACCGGCGTAATATCTTCATTTTTACTCGAGTCATATCCAATGGCAAACTCTGATAATCTACTTATAAATATATGCATACCTATAATTAATATAACGGGAAAAATCTAAAATTGTAGAGTGATAAATTATAATTTATTTTGTTACATATTGAAATAACTGAACAGATTTACAATAGCCAAATAATTATAAGCAAATCATGTTTTTCATCTACAAATTACAAAAATAAATCTAGTGTTTTCTGTCTAATGTTTATAAATTTGATACTTGATACTTTGATAGTAGTATAATACAAATTTTGTATTTACAGTTCTACTCGGCCTATACTCGATACCCGGTTAGTGTTAAAATGTTTACTCGGCCAATACTCGATACCCAGTTAGTGCTATAAATTTAACTCGGCCAGTACTCGGTACCCGGCTTTATACCAGATTTTCTACTCAGAACATCTCTAGTTGCTATAATATATGTCAGGGAGATTCCACACTACAATTTGTTGGAGAAAAATAAAACTATACGTGTTTTAACAAACTGACTAGAGTTATACACGGATAATAATTTTGAAAACAGAAGACAAATTTGGATCCTTTGAGCAGTATTTTTAATTTATTATTCTTAAAAAGAACCTCACTTGAAATGAAGAAAAAAATTCAACGGAAAAAAAACAGTTCAATTTTTTTTATAATTCTGACTTGAAGAATTCAATATAGACCATAAAATAAATTAAAATATGTTTTCAAATTGACTATACATAGTAATAATAACTATAGTACTACTTATAGTCTATTTACTCCAAAAATCTGTAGCGTGGAATTAATGTGATATTGTCAATTTGAGTATGACATATTTGGTATGTGACATTTAAAAGCTAAAATTATATTATAATAATAAGGGGCAAGGGCAGCCCATTCTAACAATATAACATTTAACTTAAATTATAGTATAAAGTTGATTATTTTATTTACTTGGAGAAGTTTAGCAGCCATTTTTAAACCATCATCGGTCTCCAAATTTTGGGCAGAAGCTATTGCACTTTGTTGAGCTGCTATATTAAATAGTACACATATTCTTTCATAAGCAAATGAACATAGAGCTAAAAATTATAAGATAAACATTAAAATTTAGTAAACATCTTAAATGAATATAAAATAATTTGTGTAGGATAAGGTTTATATAATTTGAACATACTTATACTGACTTTTCCATTAGCAAAGAATGATGTCATTTTATTGAATGCGTCTTTCCACTTGAAAGGAATCTGTACTTCAGATGATGGCACTTTCGATTCTAATGAAGTCATCTGATCGTAATAACTGTAAAAAAAAATAGAATACATAAACTACCTAAGCACCTATACCCTTTTAGTCGTTATTAATTCAGTGGTATACGCAGGAGTAGAGTTCTAGTGTTTTGGTCCCCCCTGAAATTTCTTTTTTCTACAAAAAATTCCTATTTATTTTGATACACATAGATCAATAGTTAGTGATTTTCGATAGTTATAAAATAAATTATGAAATATGACAAAGACGTTGATAATCATAGTTTCAGTTTTATTTTTGGCTGATTTAGAACATTGCTAAACGTCTGCCATAATCGATGGTGTATGATCCATATATCCATATATTGATGTATCATCGTCTATCAATTATTACCACGTTTATAACGGCCCAAAGATGCTCTATACATGACCACGTTAAACACTGTAAATGTAGACTAAATTTGAGACTAACTATAATTTGTTATATAAAAACTGTATAGGAAAATATAATGTAAATTATTTACTCAGGTAAAACCCTAACCGAACTGAAATCCTACGTACGCTACCGGTTATTATCAAATAGAACTAAGCTGATTTACGTGTATATCAGTTCGAGCGAATTGTCATATTTGTCCAACACCTTCCAAAGCGCCTGGCTGCGGAGTTTACTGAGTTCGTTGATCGCTTCTGTGTAGTCTTCAGGATTGTCAGCCGAGTTGTAATGTGACGATATCAGGTTCCGCAAAGGTTTCACTATGTTCACTTCGGACGCGCGTTTCGTGGGCACCATCAACAACGACGTGGTTAATGCCATACTGGATGTCGGTGAGGAAAAATTTCACAAATTTAATAAAAAAAAACTCGACGCTAGACAAAGGAACGACGGAGTTGTCGTGCCCGACGGACTCATAAATGGACTTCCTGGCGTCAAGTCTGAGGTACAGATATCCAAGAGTTGTCAGCGTATGGGCTGACAATAGCAGTAATTAATACTAAATACGTGATGACTAATAATGAGTAATGACTAAGACTAAATCAAGTTCGCGAGTAAATGAGTGTTCGGACGGTGAACCGTGAACGGTGAATACTGAATGAACCTTCTGAGTTCTGATTTCTGAAAGGGCATTAGGCGATAATAATACGTTATAATGTAAATTATGTATATATATACTATTCTATGTAACTGTCTTTATTACCACTCATCCGCTTATCAGTCTTACAGTGTTGCCGAATAAAAAACCCATTGATTTGTGTTTAATATGGAAATTTATTATACATTTCGCCGACTCTCTCCCGCCGAACACTTCCCACAAATTCGCTAAACAAGACCGGCTCAAATTAATCCTACATTATCCAGCACCGGGATAATGAATCGTGTAAACGATACCTATGGAAAATGTGGAAATTTTCCCGACTGTTTTCGATGTAGTAGGGGTGTAGGACATTTCCCCCCGATATATCAAATGTTTTTTATAAAATGTGTCATTTTTATGTCGGAATTTTTAGCTATTTTTATTAACTATTAATTATATTTTATTTTATGCTTATTCTTTTTAAAATTTTTATTTTTAAGTAGTTCAGTGGATCCAGGCGTGGACTGGCTGGGATGCTAAGATGCTACAGCATCCTTTGC
>WHPZ01590456.1:0-14541 GCA_016617965.1 Macrosiphum rosae
TCGTGTCTGCACGATCTCTTGTGGTGGTTCGTGATAGCGCTATCTGCCGAAGTCCGCACGGTGGACGGGACCAATGACTCCACTGACCCGCGATGTCGACATCCTCTAAGTGATTTATACCTAGCTGGCGAATCCGTCAACCCACTACCACAGGTGTTCTATCAGTTTTTGCAGACTGTCTCTGATCTGATGCTGTACTTACCACCGGGGTCTGCGCTACAGATGATGGCCGTCCGCTGTTGGGATATTAATTTTACCCCATCTGATCACATGTTTTTGCATAGGTAATTGACAATAATAATAAATTAATATCTTGGAGTTACCTATATTGAATTTTTTATTCCGTTTTTTCGCTCTCAAGGAGTAAAGTATTTAGTAATATCAGCAAAATTTTGTCGCACAGTGAAGATTATCAAGACATTTGCGAAGACACTCAACCAGGTGTATCTTTGGTAAGCGATCATAAATGTATTATAATTGACACAATTTTGTGGGTGAATTAACGTTATTGTCTTTTACTTAACAGACTGATAACTTCGTTGTGTCGTCACTCAAAGATATAACGGAAAATACAGAAATCACTGCAACCAGCAGACCGGCAATGGTCCCGAATTTAATCGATCGAACAACTGAAACGTTTTGGGAATCAAGCGAAGATGACAAAAACAAATTCAAAACAATCACGATACAATGCAATCATGCGTCTGAAAATCCGAAAGCACTTTACGTTCATTTCGATAATTGTCGCGATTTAAATGTAAGTATATACCAATACCACATTGTTTGCAGAGTGGACGTTTATTGGTTTTAAACACGTTTTAACCTATATTGTCTTTGAATAGAACAAAATATCGACGGTAGTTTTTTCGTCCGGCCAAACCATCGAACAGCTGAATAAAATACAAACAATCGATGTCGATACTCGATTCAGTGGTTGGCTTGGAGTTTACATACATGGTAATTTGGGTGGTTGTTTAAAAACACAAACCATTGATTTACTATTAATATACGTTATACTTACGACTTATCCGATATTTTCGCAGACGAATCGCACAAAGTCCTCTGCGTCGAAACACGAGGGGCAGACACATCGGTGCGTGTAAGACAAATCAAAGTTCTCGGAACTGTGTCGGGAGAGTCTCTCTCGCACGGTCGCCAATACAGTTATTCTACCATACAACATCGGCAATGTGAAAATGAAACACTAAAAGTGTTCAGATCTATCACATTCCAGGTAAAGAAAAATTATTTAAAATATTTACATACGAATCGTTCTACAATAATTCAACTGTTCTCTTAAGGTTTTCGGGAAACTAATACAAGGAAAAGTGACGTCGATGGATTCTAGTGTTGAAGAAAGCAAAGATCTAAAAGAGCATATGGTCGGAATTTTGTTCAGTCAAAGCAAATTGACCCATTTGCAAAAACAAGTAACCATTTTTAAACCCTTAATGTGAACGAACACGCTTCCCTAATAATATTTGTAATATTTTTTTTGCGCCAGGTGTGCACTCACATAGTAGACGCCATCCAAAAGGAAGCAATCCTAATGCGTGAAGAGTGGGAAAAGTCCGTTTGCAAAAACGATACCACATCCAACAATGGTACGGCCACGCCGACCGACTCTTATTGTTTCGAAATGCTGTCGATGGTATCAGCTCTAAGCGGGAGCAACGTCGGTCGATCTTATCTAGCAAACCAATACGATCTGCTGTCGAACTTATTGAGTTTATTGCACACGGGCAGTGCCAGAGTCCAAAGACAAGTAATTAAGTTTTGGACGATATTAATTTTTGCAAGATTATAAATATAAGCAGTAGCTAGGTACATGTCATTTTCATCAAAAATAAATAAATAAAAACTTAACTGGTTTCTAGGTAACGTTATTGCTCAAACGAGTATTGCCGGAGGTATCTCCTAGCGCGTTGGCTTCGTTGACCGGATCTCGACTACCTTCTACCGGGTTTTCCATCTCCAGCCCACCGTCTAAAACCTACCAAGTGGGACTGCTCGATAGTTTCTTGAGCATCATTGCGAAAGCGTTGATATTGCAAGTGAAAGTGAAGGGTGCAAACGGTAGCAAAGTCGTTAATTCGTTGAAGCTCCATGACGTTGATTTGGACGAAGACGATTCGTTGTGGTATCTCAAAGGGTTTTCTCACAGAAAACTGGCCGATGACATCATACAGATCTTATGGGATTTGTCAAACGTAAGCTATTACCGAGAGCTGGGTGCAGAATAAAATAACTAATAATCTTTTGATATTATTCTTGTTTAGGGAAAGTTGGGAGGTAACAAAAATTGGATTGACACGACCCGGGCAGCGATTGCCGAAAACATTCTGAAACTGACAAGAATAAGCAAAGAACACAGAACAATGGAATCGTGCATTAAAAATCCCGTATTGTGGTTGGCCCTAGCTTCGCACTGCGTGTTGCATCCCGAGCATGCGGAGAGGTTATCGTCTGGTCAGTGGTTTAAACCGGAAGATTCGAAGCCAATTCCACCGAGAGTGAGTATAATATCTCAAGAAGCTAGACGTTAGACCGTATGACCGTAGGTGACAATAAAATGTCTGCAGCTACATTTTGAGAAGGCTTAAGAAAATTATAAGAACCAGTGTAAAAATAATACAATAAAAAAAAGAATTTTCTATTGTTGTTGTTGAAACATAAAAACCTGCATGTTTTCAGGAAAACATCATTGAAATTATAAACCAAACTTACTACTGTTAGGCGATTGTCGATTTGTCGGTTTATCGATCTGTCGATGTTTTTATTAATACACAGTACCTACCTACGTGGGCGTTTACGTATAATCGAATTAGTTCAATTAAATATGATTCTTTGGAATAATTAGCAACCACGGTTTACGTTTTGGAATTTAACTGTCGGGATAATGTCATTGCTGCATCAATTTATATGCTATATTATAGTACAATGAAGTAAACGAATAAAATACATTTTTAGCCGCTGTGTACGAACCACGACGACGGCGAGACGGCGGCATCGATTCAATGTCTCACTTGCGGGAATCTTTGTGTCGACTGCGACAGGATCTTACACTTGCACAGGAAAACCAAACATCACCAGAGACAAGTAAATACGCCTACATGGTGACGACTCATGCGTTACTAGTGTTACGCGCTTGAAAGATTAGCGACACCATAACAAATAATACTTAATTAATGTTTTGCGTGTGATTTGTGTGTTTTCAGGTGTGCAAAGAAGAAGAAGAAGCAATCAGAGTCGACCTGCACGAAGGGTGCGGACGGACCAAACTGTTTTGGCTACTTGCGCTAGCCGACAAGGCCACTTTGCAAGCGCTAGTCGAGTTTCGCGATACGACGTCCGGCTCTTCAGACTTGTCGGCACCGGTCGCCAGGGCCAACGTTTTGCAACTTGCCAGAGTCGGAGTCTGTCGGTATTGTGGCATGGTCAGCAACGACGGATTGCTCGCCATCGGTAACGTCTGCGCCAACGACGAGTGTCAGGTATAAAAATGGATATTATCATCATTACCTGCGTACATAGTTATTTATGTTTCGAGTCTCCCGCACTGTGATATGAATAAAAATAATAAAAACAGCGTTTATAATCTCGAGTTAAACAATTCAAACGTGGTCTTCGAAATCAATTTTATTCCGATCGTACAATTTTATGAACACAATATTATATTGTATATTATTTTTTTTTTCCATAACTTCGTTCACTTTATCATATTTTCATTTCCGTTCGATCTCGTCGTTTAAATAAAATTATTTACAGTTACACGCTCAAACCGGATGTCAAAGAATATTGAAATGCGGCCATTTGTGCGGGGGAATCAAAGGCGAGACGAAATGTTTACCGTGTTTGCATGGGTGTGCCTCCGACGAAAATCCGTCTCTCAAACAAGACGCCGATGACATGTGTATGATTTGCTTCACCGACGCCCTGTCTGCTGCACCGTCCATACAGGTATAACTAAATGGCCAGAGACAATTTACGATAATAATGATCGATTACGAGTTTAAACTCAAAAAATCGATCAACCGTGATACGGCGCAGAATGTGAAAAATATTATGTGATCTATAAAAAAAAAATATATTATCTTTCCAGCTAATCTGCGGACACGTGTTCCACTATCAGTGTTGCAAGAGAGTGCTGATCAACAAATGGGCAGGACCCCGGATCACGTTCGGATTTCAACAGTGTCCTATCTGCAAGGTGAGTATCGCGGGTGTAACATAATATATTACTATCGACACCACTCGTTTGAACTCCTTATGTGTGTGCTCTTGCTACAGACTCAGATCGAGCACGCGTGCCTTGCCGAAGTCCTGGACCCGATCAGAGAGCTGATGGCTGACGTCAAGCGAAAGGCTCTGATGCGTTTGGAATACGAAGGCGATTGTACGATGAAAAGCGATCACGCGGCCGTATATGCCATGGAGAAGTACGCATACTATGTGTGCTTCAAGTGTACAAAAGTAAGTTGACCACATCGTCAATAAAGTGCGCCCGCAGACATTTTCATATAAAGTTTCGTAATCACGAATCGAAGGCATTGAGATAATATAAGCCAATAATGGCACTACTTAGGAGGATGTTTATAAACATGTAATTAACTACATTTTTATTTTAAATTTTTAATGTTATAACCACGATTAACTACTGTCACACAAAGTCTAAATGATAATATTTAACATTTACTATTAAAGAGTTTTTATTTTTAAATCAATATTTCATCCCAATAAAACAATATTATATATGTTTATAAAAACTTATTTATTATAGTATTTAGCATTTTGAATACTTCTCAGTTCTATGCGTCTTATAAGTTTCTAAATACAAATTCCTTAAAGTAATACAACTATTTACCATCTGGAATCTGGATTATTAATTACTTTACCTACCAGGCAATCTGCATAGAGATCACCTACGCACGAATCATTGTCAAGAGTCTCGAGCGCGATGATCCTTGACTCGTATTTCCCTTAATTTCAAACCTGTATGGACACTAGCTATTTACAAGAATACTATAGTGCAATATATACGATATCATCACACACACACACACACACACACAAACGAGATTTTAATAAATCGTTTCGTTACGTTTCGCAGGCCTACTACGGCGGCGAAGCTCGGTGCGAGCTGGACGTAGGGGGAACCGATTACGACCCCTCTGAACTGGTGTGCGGAGGGTGCAGCGACGTGGCCCGAGCTCAGATGTGCCCCAAACACGGCACCGACCTGCTCGAGTACAAGTGTCGATACTGCTGTTCGGTAGCCGTGTTCTTCTGCTTCGGGACGACCCACTTTTGCAACGCTTGCCACGACGACTTCCAGCGAGTCACCAACCTGTTGCCCCAGGAACTACCACCGTGCCCAGCAGGTATGCGGTTATTGTTGTAATAATAGTACTAATAAATATATGATATTGTTCCGTTGTCTGCCCAAAATATTTACGCACGTTTCCGGCACGAGGACATACCTAACACCCGAATGCACCTGTACTCGGTATGAAAATAAAAAAATAATCAAAAACACCTCATCGGTTGACATTGCCGGGATCTCGGCTAATATTCGACTGATAAAAAAATCAGCGCTCGGTTTTTTTCTATAATCTGACTCTCACAAATACAATGACATTTTTTTTTTTTTAATAATATCATTTACGCATTCAATAAGTTTATTGTTTTTCACTTGTAACCACTGTTAACCCAATTCAAAAATAGGTATTACCAACTTACTCGACCATGGAAATGTACTGTATCTTCATTTAAATGAGCTTGAGAAAAATCATTTTCAAAAAATGGATAAATAAACAGTAAAATACATTACTAGTTCAATAGGGTGGTCATTATTTACCTAGCTATAGACCATTGACCGAAATCATATTTTAAAAACGTTTCGTAACTATATCGTTTATTGACACTGTATTTGTTTCGGCAGGCCCAAGAGCGACGGCTTTGAACGTAGACGAATGCCCACTGCACGTCAAACATCCGCCAACGGGCGAAGAGTTCGCGTTGGGCTGTGGAGTGTGCCGAAACGCTCATACGTTTTAAGAAAAACCATAACGATTCGATATCACAATTTTACCGTACTGTAAAATTTATAACACTGCACCAGAACTCTACCCGGTCCATAATAATTGTTGTTCACCCTTGTCCGTAAAATACCCTTACATTTTTCTGCCTTCTGTCTTATTTCTGCTGCCGTTTCTGTGACAAGCCAGAAGGTGGAGAACCGCATTGGCGAGAAATACTGCGATTGTTACTTTTTCAAGTTGGGTAAAAAAAAAACCCCCTTCTACAGCAATCGATTCCTCGCAACAACGAATCAAATGCCACACACATGCCACCTTTGAATTAAATCCGTACCCATATAGAACCATTAGAACCTTTATAATAAATGCACCGGAACTCCCGAAGATCGTCGTGGAACCGGTATCCTCTGGTCCTCTTATACGACATTATACGGATCGAGCAGAGTTCTCATCAATACGCGTCGTCTGCAGTTGGAATACGTATTCGTAGGCATATTGTTAAATTTTATAATTTATTTACGTTGTCAGCTTTTGCAATATTTCGATACACTTAGCATTGTGGGACTATCTTGATTATATTACGTACACTTTATTATAATCCGCAATGTCTGTACTACGCGAATCTTCACATAGTTCAATTTATTATTATTATTATTATTATTATTATTATTATTATAAATGTTCGTTTGTTGTAGTTTAAAAAAAATTATTATGTTTAAGTGTAGTGTGCCAATGTCGATATTATGATATTATTATTGTCTCCTTTTATAAATACCTAAGTATTATTATTATCGTGTATTGTACGATAATATGATATTATTAAATATTATATGTACCGCGTGCGCACCTATCGTAGTCGCGTCGCGGTCGTATAGGGTAAAGAAAGGTATGTTCGTGGTACATTAAAATAACGACATGAAATTTATAAACTGATAGCAAACAATTAATGTACCGAACGCACTCGACGACTGTACGTCGGCCGACAGTATAACCATAATATGGTTATCATTTTACGATATTCGTACGTTTACCGGTTAATGGGTAATAATATTGTCGTTATACAAATTCTGAAAGAAATATCACGAAAATACCTCTCTTTACAATAGTATATTATGCTCCACTAACCCACCTGTCCATTGTTCCCTCGATTGAATCTCGTTTGAATCTCAGCGTCGTCTCTATATATAGTACAATTTTCGTATGTTGCGTTATGTTTGTCGATCGAAATTTATTCTATTAGTCTCGATACGATCAGACAATAATATTATAAATAAGCGTGTAGTAGGCAGTTTAAAATTGTATTATTAATTTACTTCGAGGGTGCCCTACTGAGTTCAGTATCTTTTCTCGAATCTGCCTGTGTATGATCTATATTATTATCTGTATTATTGCTAACGATTGTTCGTCGATTGAGCAGAGTATTTTACGGACCACTGCGAATCAAAAAGTTACACATAAATTGCGCCACAAAACGAGACATGATACGTTTTAAATAAATTGTTTGTAGAATTTCCATTTTATAATATGATGCCAAGGTTTTTGTGACTTACAGAAAAATAAAATCAACTATAAAACATAAATTATATAGCTTACATTAGTAAAAATATATTTATATAGGTACATAGTTATACAATACACTGTGTGAATCGTATGCGTTGTTGTACTTGAGGTTTTTTTTTGACGATTATGGATTGATAATATAGAATTTCAAAAGAACGAAAATACATGTTTCTTTGAAGATATTTTTTTTGTAAGCACGCATTTGTACCAACAGTAAAATCAACTTTATATTTTGTAATGGTAACGACTATACGTAATAAAATAAATGCCTACAAAATATTTAGCAAACACTGTCGGCAAGGATAGTTCATTATTTTTTATTTTAATATACACTCATAAAATAAGTACTATTATAGTATAAACATACCTACTTGATTCATAACTCTACATTTTCTTCTTCACAGTTACCTACTTGACCTATAACATTTTAAATTTGAATACTTAATTAGATGGCCAAGGTAGGTTTTTTGGAAATTCCATACATTAACTATCTATATAATCATTAAAAAACCTCTCATACAATAACATAAGATAGCCACTGTATACGGATCAAAAGTGATCTAAACACACGTATGGACACAGAGCTTATAAAGGTTCAACGGAACAATCACACTATGACGATTTATTTCGACCAAAAAAAAAATTGAGTCAATGACCAAACATTGTTCCGACCCCAGTGATATTATCTAATATGATGAATAATATTATTATTAACTATAGTGATTCGATAACGTACAAGACGTAGGTACAACCTGTACATACCTATACTTCAATTCATTATTGATGTTGTATGAATCGTATGATAATTATTTAACTTGGTCAGCGAGATTAGATACTTTATACTATAAATTTATAAAACTAAAACGGATCCGAATTAACCTTTACTGTAAGCTTCACCTAAAGTCACCACCCAATAATACTATACTAACCTATCGTATTACTTTACCGAATAATACAAACACACATCAACTAATATTATTAATAGTATTATGTTCTGAACTCGGTAGGCGCAATTGATGTATAACCTTTTTGCTATCGTATATTTGAAATTATAATTTGTTTTTTATTTTGCCTTCGATTATTGGCGCAATCGATTCGCGTCTTCGACCACAACTATAATGTTATTATTACGATCGATGTTTTTCTTATTTTTCGTTTTTTTAAAGAAAGAACTTCAACGTTCACTCGGTTCTTTGCTTTTTTTTCTTATATTATATTGTTGCGCACCTTACCTCAAACCGTTTAGAATATAATAAACAAACGTATAATATGTACATCGCCATATCGGTGTATAGTTTTTCGTTTTTCCACCGCTCGTAAAATGTTTGGCACAATACTCTCCCGAACACCTAAGAAAAATGTTTGCTCACACGACACTGCAACAATAATATACCTTATAAGTGCAGCTCACATGATTTTTCGCTATATTAAAAATATGTTATTGAGTTAAATACTCTTCAAAGCGCGTGTAATCGATTGTTATGAAATTGTAAGTATATCGATGCGATTATATTATTTTAATGATAATATTAAAAAGTTTTAATTTCTATCGCTGTCCCACGTCCCCCCCCCCCGGCCCGACTGCGTTTTGAACCAGGTTTTTAATAAAAATGTTTCAAATAGGATTTTTTTCGCTTGATTTAATTTATTAATTTGTTTTCATCAAATGTATTCGTTTAGAACAAGATGTAAATCCAATAGCTTAGCATAATATTATAATGTTTATTACGTTTTGGTTTTTCGTTTGTGTTTTAAGTTGTTTGTAATTATTTTTTCCTCAATTATTATTACTTTATTATTAATAGTTATATTATATTTACTATTTACCAAAATCTAAATGTGCAATATATTATGTGTTCGATGTTTTAAATAAAATGCAACTATGATCTAATATAAATAGATCTTTTTTTTTTTTTTTTGCTGCACTTACTCTCGTCATCAAAGAGACGCTCCCATTCATAAATTGTCTGCAAAACCCGTTTCCCGCGGGAAGAACGACTTTGGCTGCAGTCAAATAGATACCCATTTGTACAAGATTAGAGAACAATAGATTCTACTGTGTCATAGTTTTTTGTCATTATTTCTAGGTACTAATATGTGATTATTAACTACAATCTCATAGAGCATGTTTGTAGTATTTGCGTGTTTGCACTAAGACTTTTAAAGTCAGGATATCCTAGTGGCTATAGTGATCAGATTGTTAAAGCGGAAATGTGCTTATGATGAAATGTGCGTATGATGACATATAAAAGTCTCAAAACTTTCTATCAGAACGATATAATTCTCATCGCCATGTTTAAGGTAATAACTAGAACTTCACTATAGAATAAATTATATTTATCATCCTCTAAACGGTTAAAATATTCATTAATCAATTATCTAGATAAGTCCAAACACTGGTTGTAGGTGATACGTTGTAGGTGATATTATAAACAAACCAGTATGAGCGTGCAAACAATATTCCGTATTCCAGTTGATAAAAGCGAAAACGCATATATGCGCCGCTAGCACTGATGGAGTGACTACGCCAGAACGTACATATGCGTCGCTGCACTCAAAGGGCTAGTTAGTACTTATTATTATTTTTTTTTTTATGGAGGTTTTGTGTGAACGTTACTACTTCACTGCTGCCATCATTTGTAGATAACATAAGTCTACAAAACCATTAAATGTGGAAATGTGCAGGCCAGTCTCCCTAGTAATTAGTACTGTTGAATGAATAAATTATTTATTTTGAAATAGTGAGGTATAAGTGCTCATAATATATAGCTTCAATGCACATGCTGATAATATTTTTTTATAACATAACAGTATTTGTCATGTGCTTGTAAGCCAATATAGCCTATATACAGAAATCAAAGGAAAAAAATAAGTAGTCTAAATAATATGAAGAAATGTCTCTCTTTGTATAATTGTATTATGCATAAATTAAATTTCATTAAGTTATCACAATAATGGTGGGTTACCAATTTACCTTGCATTAGAGATACCAAGTAAACGCACATAAGTGAAGTTAAATTGCATATCCAGAACGCCGTGTTACCTTTTTTTTTAATTTTTCATAAACTGTATGATTAGTACCTATAATAAAAGTATTACCTGTAGTTGAATTTCAATAATAACATTATAATCACACTTCATTGTTCATTTACTCCTCGAGCATACTACTATGGGTCTGTATGTACTTTATTTTATAAAATAAATGTAAGTGAAAAATACAGTACGGGTGTACGACGAAAATCAACTTTGCGTACACATTTATGATTCGCATTGTGTATCGTGTGATGTGTAGGTATAACTGTATGCTATTGTAGGTATTGCGTAATACTTGTAAATTTGTATGTTTATATTATATAAATCGCTAACTGCTAAGTATATATGTATAATTTATTGTAAAAGTTTACACACGAAAAAGAACATAAAAATACAAACATCCCGACGGTGAACAATAAAAAGCAGACTTCTAAAAATGTTGTTATTAAAGACACCTATATGATATAACAATAACATAGGCCTATCGGTAATAATGAGCGATGAGCCACGATGATGGATAAAATAGGTATGTTTATGTATAATGTATAATGTATATAAATATAATAATAAAATAGTAAATAATATATTTGTATAAACGGCTTACGGTCAATGGCACGTGTGTATAATATAACATTATGAAATGCGAAAAACGGTTCATCGAATTAAATCAAACCTCTATGTGATAATAATATTAATATGTACACTTATAAATTAAATGTCTAAGCTTTGGCAATAATGAAATAACACGTAAAATATCATATCTAAAGTATAAAATAAAAGTAAATTAAAAAAAAAAAAAAAAAAAAACAGTTGAAAAGTGAAAACGAGATGTCTTACTGTCCAAGACGATATAATATGTAGGTAGGTATAATAATGAATGTATAATAATAGTTCGATAATAGCATATTATTATGATTAGTTAAAGAAAATAAAAACACACCCGATCTAAGAGGGTGACGTAATCACCATGTATTGTTATAAAATAATATAATATTTTATTGTTTCCAAAAGGCGACAGCCTTCTGGAAATTGTCAGCCGTCTGTATACGAATGGGTTCCTTACGCTGAACGCCGCCGCCGCCGCCAATACCAGGCGATGATGCATTGCCGTCACGCCGTCCATTATCAAAGATTATCCGGTTTGTCTTGCACATGCCACTGACTCCGGTACCTGAGGGCAGTTGTACGTCATGAACGGGATGAGTGGCGTCACGACGGTTTCGCGGAAGAGGAGAACGGAGATGAGTTGCCAGAGGAGAAGGTCCACGAGTTGCTGTATAAGATGAACCACGTGTTGTAGGAGACAAGGGTCGCCGAGTTGAGGGTGACAAAGGACGTTGAGTGGCTGGAGAAATAGGACGACGAGTAGCAGGAGAAAGAGGACGACGAGTGGCGGGAGAAGTAGGACGACGAGTATCAAGAGAAGGAGGACGACGAATGGCTGGAGAAGAAGGACGACCGGTGAGTGGTGGAGATGGAGAACGACGAGTAACGGGAGAAGGAGAACGATGAGTGGTAGGAGAAGGAGAACGATGAGAGGGTGGTGGAGGAGAACGATCCTGGTCGGAAACCGGTGGCGTTTCTTCGGATATGGCAGATGAGCATTTTGCCGGCCGGACGAGCGTCGCAGTAGGTGAAGCTAAAGATGGACAATCACTAAATCCACTGTCGCTGCGAGCGTCACAAGACCTATGGCCACTGCCATTTTTGGTCGTTTCAGTTATCGCAATTTCTTGTAGAGCTTCCGAAGGTGCCTCGCCGGCCGACTCTTCTTCTCTCAGGCAGGCCATTTTTAGCTTTTGTAAAACGCTTCCGGTTCCGCATCCACCTCCCGTTCCTCCACCACCTCCTCCTCCAGCACTGCTACCCCCGCTGACACCACGTCTGCTAGCCGCTGACAGAGTGGCCATCCTGCCCAGAGCACGGATTGCGTTGCCCGTTTTCTGATTACAGCAAACACAACACACAAAACACACACAAGCACAAAAAAAAACGTGTTAGTAAAATCAAAAATCTACTCTGTTAAATAAAAAAATATTACACAAGTTATATATTAATATCATTAATTATAGTATTAGGTCATTAATTATAGTATTAGGTTTATGCATAAAATTATGAATTTACGGTGTTAGCCGTTAGGACAGATGCGGGTATCAATTATAGTGTTATTAAACATAAAAACGTAGTTTCTTCGAGTTTTGCGCATAGCAAGATAACTCGAAATCGTTTAAATTAATTGACGATAAAAAAGCAATCGATTTCATTGTCGAGCCTCCAAAACCGATTGAATTAGGCTCGGCACCATCTGTACTAACACCGCAAAATAATTCTACATATGTACCTACTAAACGGTCGTCATACCTTCGACGTGTATCGTAGATGGTGTATTAAGATGTGATTACATTAAATGAATGGCGACATTTCAAAACGTACTATTTCGAAAATTAACGAAATTGAGTTATACGTACATGGATTCATATGCAAAAATGGACGAGGAATTTATTTATTTTGTTAAAATGACTTGAATGACCGAAACTCTTAAATGACGCAAAACGCACAATTTCCAAAGGCAAAATTTGTCTAAATGCACTATTTCCAAAATTATGTCAAAAAGTATTTCCCATGTTAAATAGTTTGTTCATATTTTGACAAATTGACGCAAAACGTACTAATTCCTTAAATCGTACAAAACGTCCAATTCCAAAGTAGGGTATATTGTACTATTTCCCATAGTATGAAGATAGGGAATATAATTGAGTTAAATACATTACGTACTATTTCCACTGGTAATTAAAAATAGAAAATCGGGATTTCCCCAAAAAAGTGTAAAATGGAAATAGTACGTTTTGAAATGTCGCCCCTCAAATAACTCTTGTGCGTGGGATCTAACACAAATCAAATATTGCACGCTTATAAATGATAATATTGCACTCTTATAAATGATAAAATTGATTTATTAGAAACTTTGTCAAATGAAAGTCAGCGGTTAAATGTTGCCATTTTCGGGTGAATAAATTATCAGAGTTACAGACTTTAGAAGTACACCTTTAGTATTCTTACGCATCCTCGCACTAAATGATAATTTATTAGTTCACTAATATATAAAAGAATTAACAAAATTAATAAAAAAAATAAAAAAACTATTTTTTTGTTGATATTGACAAAATTAATTATGTACATTAAGTCCGACATGAGTGAATTTATTATGCATACGTTTTACGCCTGCAGTTTTAAACTGTCAACTTCTTAAAAACTGAAATATATCAATGATGGTAATTATTATTAATATGTTTTCATTAATTTTTCTTACTCTATTATATTAAAGGATTTTTGTGATGCAGGTTTTCGAAACATAACATAAATAATTGTTGATATTATGTTAATGTTAATGTTATCAGAACACATTAGGTTATAATTGTAGGGTGACCATACTTCCTGTTTTACACAGGATTGTCCTTTATTTCGGCTTTGTGTCCTATTGTCCTGACAAACTTCTCTCAGGATGCTTTTTGCCCGTAATTTCAAGTCTGTCCCACATTAATCCCGTTTTATGCCTTATTTTTAATGTATATAATTTTTGAAATTTTTAAAATGATATTATTGAATAGAACAGTATAAGAATCTTTACTTTTCAATTGTATTTTTGGATTTTTGTTGTTACCATTATTATTGTAGCATCACATTGTTGTCGGCGACGTAAACCGGACATATAATAGTATAATATTTACCGACCGGCGCGACCAGTTCGTAATCAAATGTGAGCATATTGCGAAATAAATAAATATTAATAATAGCCTAATAATTTATCTATGTCGTTCACAAACGTTATCTTATTGGACAACAAAAAAATATAATAAATACTTATTAATTTAAAAATATTATATATTAAATTATTAAAATATAACAATAT
>WHPZ01590458.1:0-10005 GCA_016617965.1 Macrosiphum rosae
ATACCTACTGAATATGCACAAAAAATTTCATCAAAATCTGTCAAGCCATTTCGGAGGAGTATGGCAACGAAAACTGTGACACGAGAATTTTATATATTAGATAATATTATATTATTGTATTACTAATTTCAATGATAATGTGGCACGCACAATGCACATACCTACGTCTAAATAATATATATAACTGTGTTAATCGTCGTTATCGACAATCGACATCGTTGGAACTGGAAAGACCTTACACTATCTTCGAACGGCGCGATCTAATAATATATAGTCGTATACACCATCAAGGAATTGTCGAAAGATTTTTATTGTTGGAACAAGTGCAGTTTAGTTCCCTCTCGCCATTTTGAATTTTTTCTATCGAAACTCATGTAACTCATCGAGTTAAAAACGATGGTGCAATCAGAATTCGTCGCTCACACTTGGTTTTGAAGTTATGGCCTTCCAAAGTTTTCGATTTTACGTTTATACGCATGCCCGCATTCCGAAACACTACTATACCTAGTCTATAATACCGCGCGGAGGACCATATTTGTTGCACCGAGTCACCGAGCGTTGTCACTCGATCGCTGCGCTCGCTCGAACAATTAAAAACGAAAATATCCCTCGATTTGATATGCAACACCTCCCCAAGTGGGCCATAGGGTTAAAAAAAAATTCATTTTTGATGCACAATTATGTCCTTATATATAGATGAAAAAAAGATCTTCTGATTTAGACGCAACAACAAAGGCAATAGGTATTTAGATTAGATATACCTACGACCATGACAAATTTATTTTGTCATGTATGCCTACGACCTACCTACATATTATTATAGTTAATATAATAATTAATAATGTATTAGGTAAAATATCTATTACGACTAGAAATTCGTATTATAATTTATAAGTAGCATATTATAATGGTAGCTAGGTACATTATTGCTGCTTATGATAATAATAATATACCAATTACCAACATTCTTTTTAATTAGTTCATGAATCATGATGATACTTAATTATCACAATATCACTGTCCACTCGTATTATAACACCATAGATTAAATATACTAGTATATTTAATATATTATGATAACACGCGGACTATAATATGGACCGTAAGATATAATGGACTGGAAACGAGCAGCTTATCACGGCCACGAATGTATGTACAAGAAGCAAAGTGCGGGGGGTCGCTATGTGTTCTTGGAGTTCACAGCGCCCTCGGTATTTAACACGGACTAAGATACAAATATTGTGTAGCCAAATAAAACCACCGGTACCGCTGAAAACTTCAAGAACAGTACTACAATAAATAATTATTTAATTAGCGAGAGGCGAGAGCTGGTGTTCAAGAATAAGTAATAACTAATTAGTATAGTACTGTCTGTGATAAGACACAAAGCGTATACGCATCGTGAAGACGAGTTTATAGTTTCAATAATACTATAGCTTATTGGTATTATTGGTATCAGAAACAGATAACCGTGGTAAGTGGACAGAGCCGAAAACCATATTATACATAAACAAATCTCTGGTTGTCGGTGCGGCGGCTGCCGGTATGGGTTTATGGCTTATCTTATCCAATCAGAAAATTGTTATAGGTAGACCAAAATAGAATTAAACTGGTTTTTCGTAAAATTACATAACAGTATTCAACAGAATTCGGAATTTCGGCTATTACTCTATTACTGTTGAACTATTCGTTAACCTTCGTGTCGTCCGTTATAATCGCCAGTTTCAGATGCCATTAGTCATTATATGTTGAGAGTAGCTACCTTTAAAGTTACAACCGCTGTGCTTTACTGATTTAGGCGTACTATATACAATATACATTTCTCATCGTACCTATTTTGGTAAGTAAGTAAAAATATTTTAATTTCAAAAAATTCATTAAACAATTTTTTTTATTTCAGGCTTGTTTTAAGCTGACTATTGTATATAAAAGAATGATTATTAAGTATACTTACCTATATATACATATTATACAGTGAACAGTAAACCTAACCATATTAAACCTATATATTAGTTGTTTTGGTAAGTAGGTAAATTATAATAATTTAAGTTTAAGTAGGTATTTGACATTTGTATTTAATTATGTCATACCATACTCTCAGTAAATCTACTAAGCGCAGACGATTTTTAGAAGAAATAGAGACTGTAGATTTTCTGATAGATAATCGCGATCAACTCGAGTTAAATCCTCAACCAACTACATCTCATGGCAGTTTAAGTTCACTGCCTTTAGAAAGTTCTAATTTAACTGATTCTGTCGATTGTACATCAAACAATTTGTTTTCAGTTGAAACCCCCATTAATTATATTTCAGATAATAGTATTTTTGATCAAAATGATTTTTCATATAATTCTTATTCTGATACTGATGAGTCCGATAGTAATGAAATTGGTATATTTAATGATGAACAACTAATATTGAATTCATTAGCCAAATGGAAAGTTAATTACTCTATAACATCTGTAGCTTTTTCTAGTTTGTTAAAAATTCTTAAAGAGCATAATTGTTTTAATAATTTTCCAGTTGATTCTAGAACAGTTATGAAAACTAATAAATATGATATGACTCATCAAATTCAAACTGTTAACTCTGGCTTATATTATCATTTTGGAATATCAAATGGTTTGATGTCAGTCTATGATCTAAGCGTTTTTGAGGAAGTTATTAAATTAGTTGTGGGGATTGACGGCTTACCACTTACAAAGAGTTCTTCTAGTACTTTCTGGCCAGTTTTGGCCTATGCTCGTTATCCTTCAAATAAACCTAATGTATTTATTATTGGTCTTTATTGGGGGAAAGAGAAACCTCAATGCAGCAATTTATACTTGAGAAGTATGGTTGATGAATTAAAAAGTTTATCCCTAAATGGTTTTAAATATGGAATAAAAATTGTTGTATTAGATACAATTTGTTGTGATCTTCCTGCTCGTAGTTTTATAACACGCACTAAAAATTTCAATGGTTATTATTCATGTTCAAGATGTGTTATTGAAGGTGATCGTGTTAACAATACTACATGTTTTTTGGGAACTAATTATTCTAAAAGAACACATACTGATTTTTTAAATCGTATTGATGATGAGCATCATGTCACTAACGACATTTCTATACTAACAGAAATACCGCATATTAATATGGTAAATAGTTTCAGTTTGGACTATATGCATATGGGGTGCTTAGGTGTTATGAAAAAACTAATTTTACTATGGTTAGGTATGATTAAAAATGCTCCATTATCTGTTCGTATACAAAGTCGGGATGTATCAAATATTTCTAAACATATATTATCTATTAAACCATTTGTGACAAATGATTTTCCTAGAAAACTCCGGGGATTAAATGAAGTGGCTAGATATAAGGCTACAGAGTTTAAATTTATTTTAGTGTATGTAGGAGCAATTATTTTAAAAGGGGCTATAACTGAAGAATGTTACAATCATTTTATAAGTTTACATGTCTCATTTAGAATTCTATTATCACTTAATAGTAATAAAAAACTTGTTGATTTTGCTGAAAAACTTTTAGTTTATTTTGTTGAAACATTTGAAGAAATATATGGGGCCCAGTTTTCATCTCATAATATTCATAGCTTAATACATTTACCTGATGATTATAGAAATTACGGTTCCCTTGATAATTGCTCATGTTTTGCTTTCGAAAACTTCATGAAATTTTTAAAGGTAATGGTCAGGAAACATGAGAAGCCTTTGGAGCAGGTCATTAATCGTTACAGGGAGTTTTTAACATTCAATGTGCCAACGGTTGACACAAATTAAAGTAAAATTATTTATAAAAAAGAACACTGTAAAGGTCCTTTAGTTGAATGATATACTAGTCCTCAATACCAAATAATTTTTAAAAACAACATTAAAATTAATATTAAATCTCTTTCGGACATTTATATAGGTTTTAAAAAACAAAATAAACTTTGTATTTTTAAAGTATTTAACATTTGTTATGATCCCAGCACAAATAACACAGTGTTTTTATGTAAAGTGTTTAATCATGTTAGATCATTTTTTTGTAAACCTATCGATAGCATAAAATTAGGTATTGCTATAGTTGATGATTTATCAACAAATTTTACTGCTATAGATATTGAACATACAAACTTTTGTAAATATATGATAATATTTGATAATCTTAATAACAGCATTGCATATCCAATTATTCATTCATATGAATTTTAGAATTAGATGAACAAATCCAATTCTTCAAATTTTAAAAGTTTACTTTGTTTATATCACATTATAATAGGTATTAAATATAAGGTTTTCAATAATACTGTAAATATTTCTTTTATATTAAATAGGTAACATTTTATTGTTTGGTTTGTAATAATAATTGTTGTACTGTATAATATGTATAATTCATTGCTTGATGAAATGTCTTAATTAATAATAAATATCATATTATTTACTTAAAATAGTTTCATATAGGTATTTTGATTGAAAAGTATAAAAATCATTATGAATACGTATTCAGTTGTGGTATTTATTGATGACAATACTATTGAGGCTGTACCAACAAGCTGGGTAAAAAATGGAATGTGTTCTTGGCCCATTACAAAAAAACATTCACTTCTTAGAAAGCTGATAGAAAGAAAAAGTTTTCCAAATGACGTGGAGTTTAATCAATACAAAATTAAAGTATTAAAAACAACGGGTAAGTTAAAGTGGTAAAAGTGGTATTTCTCAATTTATTCATTTAAAATAAGGTTAATATTTGACTTTTTACATTAAATTCATTTGTTACTCAATGTCTCAACATACCTATAATATAATATAATCACACGCACTTATAGGTTCTTAGGTTTTTTAGTACCAATAAATATTCTTATCTGAAAAATGTCCATAAAATAATTCAGTTTTTCTAAATTAACCATGTGTATTGTTTAAACCCTTATTGGAACTAATAATAAGAAAAATTAATTGATGTTTTTTAATATGAATAGATTCATTAATAAAAGCACGAGAAATGACTAAAGAAGGACTTACAAAAACCGATATATCATCTGCTGAAGACTATGATATAAAACATAAACGTAAATGCAAAAAGAAGACATCAATCACTACGGAATAATTATTATGTCCTTCTTATTCAGGTATTGCATATGTGAATAGTAAATATATATATTGATATATAAGTATAACTTTTATAATGTTTTATATGATCTGTAATGCTTAGCATCTGAAGATGAATCCAATAACAATTGTATTGATGATATTGTATCTACATTTGCTGCAGTCTCCGAGACACGGGTAAATGGTTGGTCACCTTCTCCAAAAAAATTAAAAAGTAAATGTTTAAAATAATTAAATTTAATGTACTAATTAAATTAAATATGATATATTAATTTTTACAATAACAAACATTTTTCAGGTTCTCAAATTGTAAACAATAATCCAATTCAGTATAGTAAAAATAAATATGTATGTTCAAAACCCTCAGTTTCCAGACAACTTTCATATGATAGCACTGGTGAGAAAAAAAGTATGTATTACTATTATTATTGTAAACAGTTGGTTAATTCAAAATGTATATTATATTATTTTATACTTAAGAAATTATGTCAAAACCTTTAACAAATGATGAAACAGATATTGATGATAATACATCATTTGAAAGTGATACAGTAACAGCTCCACCATCTGAATAATAAATATAACAATATAACTTTTCAACTCTTGAATATTATTGTTAATATATTATATTTACTGTAAACCAAATTAAACTTTAAAATCTAAACATAAAAATATATAGATATACCTATTATAGGTAATATTATAAGTGATAGTCAATTTAATATGACTGCAGTATAGATATTTAATTAGATATACATAATATATGTTATTATAATTTAAAGCCTAGCTAGATAGAGACAAATTAGTGTTATTAAATATAAATTTAAATTTAAAGCATAAATAAATCATCGGCATAAAATTTAGTTAAACTATGTACAAATACGATTTACCACACTTGTTGGATATAAATCATTAACAGTGTCTGAACTAGCCTAATAAAATTCTTTTGAAAACTTTTAAATCTCAAAAGAGTTATCTATGTAATTTCACCTAAAGCATTTTTAACTGTGACTTATTTTAGTATTCAAAATTTTTTCTTGCATCGTGAAAATGGTGCGTTGCAGGATGATAAATATTTATATATAATAACGGTGGGAGTTTTAATTCATGTATATCAAATTGAATATTTAAGCATAAATGAATAATTAAAACACAAATTTTATATAAGACAATGTATATTTATATATTTAAACCTAAGTATATTATATAGTAATAATAATATATTAATATTATATATTTATTTAAAATTTAAAAAAACCTAAAAATACACGATTTTCAATAATTATTAAAAATCTATGAAAAATTATTATTACATGTTTAGTAAATAAACATTAATCGTTATAGAACATTTATTCAGCGTTAAAAAATATAAATGCAACATTTGTTTACCAATATTGAATAAATACAATTAACCACTATTTATGTAATGTTGACTTTTAAATGTTTATCTCAAAATGCAAAAGGGTTCAAAACATGATTAATAATAGTTTATTAAACATTTTACAATTAACCATTGATCAAAATAAAATATTTAATAAATAAGTTAATTTTTTTTCAAATGTTTAATAAATTTTAAATAATTATTTCCATGCTGTGTGGGGTTGCACCGATATTTACTACCACTATAATTGCAGTTGATCGATCGTAGTATCGTACTTAATTATAGTTTTATATTACATTTTTATAAGAAATAAATTGTAATAAAAATAATTGGAAATGTGTATATTTTGTTGTCTACTAATGTAATTTTTAATATAAAATAATTATTATAATTTTGTTTATGATAACATGAGTTGTTTTGTAAAATAATTGGTAAGGGGGTCCGCGATCTACAAAAGGTTAAGAACCGCTGACCTAACCTATAACCACGATTCATTATTACGATTTAAGATATATCTTAAATTGTGGTTTATATACATACATACGTATACACATATTTTCAGGGGTATATTTAGAAATGTCTTATGGTGGGGGGGGGAAGGAAGACAGACAAAAAGTTAAAATTATACATAAACAGCTATAACTTATCTCATATTTTTATCATGAAATCTTGTCACTTTATCAGTTATACATTTAGAGCATGTAAAAATTATATAAATATAATGATTGAACAATTATTGTTACCATAGTAGCTATAAAATATATTGTACATACATATTTACGGCAGTAATCAGTAAAAATTCCAAAAAAATACGTTCATTATCTCACATAATACATTTTTGGCTGTAGTCAATTTGCACCAAAATTGACCCAAAATATATAAAACATGTGTAATTTGCACAATTTTTTTTAAAACGCGTTTATAATTTGCACCAAAATAAGGGTAAGTAATTTGCACCACCCTCAGATAGTAAGATAGGAATTGTAATTTGCACCAAAATTAAAATCGATTATTTTTTCGATAGTATACAAAAAAAATTGGTCGATAGTACCAACTTGCAAGTTTCTATATCCTAGTATAACTTAAGCTTAGTTTTTATCTATAAAATAGCTGAGCGTATATTATTGTAAACTCATATAAAATCGTATAATTATGAAAAAAAAGTTGGCAAATTAAAATAATTATATATAAAATCTAAAAAAAAACAAATTTACCTATGTTGCATTTTGATATCATTTTATGTTTCTCAGTTAATTTAAGGTAGAATAATCTGTAAATAATAATTTATAGTTGGAAAAAAGTAAACTTATGTAGGTACATGATATTAATTGCTGTTATACTTCGCTGTTTTAATACTTACACGTTTTTGGAATTTGTATGCAACTAATGCAATGAATGAAGTTCTTGAAATCAATTTATTATTATAGGTACTGGTCCAAAGCAGCTTGAATTTATTTCGTCCGTTGACATGTTTGAGAAAGTATTCGCGGAATTATATGTAAACTTAATAGTTTTATATACGTATCTGTTTGAAAATCTGTTAGAACTTTAATGAAATTGAAATTTTGTGGGTGTGGATGATAAAACTGCGTTAAATTTACTGTGAAAGGATTCACATGCATTCGTTGTATGTGTCGACGACGATGATGCAACTGCCCAAATATACGGTGGAAATAATGAATTGTTGTCTATAAAATTGTCAGTCAAATGGTCAGCAAACATTTGAAATTTTATATCGTGTGGTATTGTTGACATAAAGTCATCAACAAAACATGAGCCCATTTCATTAGGATTTAAAAATATTATTCAACCATTCACCTACGGGGGCTTTATTATTTTTATACGCTTTACATAGTCCTAAGTTTTGTATTTTCCTGTACCATGAGTCATGGTCCATGACTGCGTAAAGTGAAAACGACATCCAAAGATATTAACATTATTGAAACTTCTCTTAATGTGATATGAACTGATTCTTCAAAATCGCATATAACTGTTGTAGGTTTTAATATGAGACCAACATTTTGACATTCAAGAACCAAAATATTTAAAAAAATGTGTATACGTTTGTTTTGTTTTATTTGGTAACAGCGCAAATACAAGAGGAACGTAATAATTATTATTAAAATATCCATGTAAAGTAAAAAGCTGAGTGAATAATTTCGGACAATAGTCGAATGTCCCATCAGATAGATTGTTTCACTTTTGCATAAAAAATCAATGTTGCACATCAATGAACACATCATGCTGCTGGCGTCAGCATTTCCGTCATTACATCTATAACGGTGACAACGTACAGCACGCACAATGGGCAACTCTTTTCTCCCCGCTCTTCACTGTCTCTTCCTACGCATTTCACACACGATCCACTCTATACAAACGTATTTCTAATGTCTGCTAAATTAATATAAACACCACAATAGATTTTAGATTGTTTATTTTCTTTTTACGTTGTGTTAACATAACCAAAAAAGAGTTCGTGATTTATAATACTGTATTAATATTGTGGTGTGTGTATTGGCGACGCTCGCTATTAAAGCAGCTCCCAATTTTCGTTCATATTAATTTGTATTTACACGTTCTATTTTTTCTCATTATCGTCATCAGTAAGATGACACAATAATCATTGTAACTTTCTCTGGTTTCGCGGATATTGAATCTGCAGATCATTAATTATACAACGGATATCAATAAATCATAATATATCGTTCACAATCGGTGAGTACTTATTTATTTGGTTCCGTTTAAAATACCTACCTCTCTCTTAGATAGTCCGTACTGACTAAAGTCAATCAGAATTGAGCGTACCGTGATCATTACAATATCATCTGCGTCATTGTTGGTATCACTCATCATTAGCATAAGTCCGCCAGCAACCATTGTGCGTTGTGTGAGTGGTCGCCCAAGGTCGTCCAGGTGCAATACGCTGTGGATCGGCCAATCATATACCTCCACCTCAGTCACTGATGCGTGGACATTCTGGATCTTTCAATGGATATCGTGACAACTGGATACACTTCCGTAGTATAAGTTAGTTGCAAGATTATCTCCAATTGTTGTGAGCTCTGTAGTCATTGCACCAGAGTACCAGACCGATCCGATCACAGAGAGATCCCCCTCATATACTTAAACTGCATACTCCTAGTTCCCATTGTATAACTTGTATCCTTCACATCCTCGCATTTAGGTGCGTTCTGGTTAGTTGTTGTCCACCGTCGCGTCATTGCCACCCACCGTCATATCGTTGAGCTGTCTGGTGAATTGCCTATATCTTGGAAGTAGGCGTTGTCATATTGTCACTTGTAAAACGTTAATCGTGGATGAAACTTTGGTTGCCTATCCTTGACGCCGTCAATCTGTTCGGTAGATACAATCATTACAAGTACAATCTATCGAACTGGGCCTTAAAATCATCGAATACCTTACAGTTTGTTTTGAAAGAAAATATAATTATATTTTTATCAGAATCGTTTGATATCCATTGTTAACAGCATTGAATGTACTTCATTCTGTGATACTGGACATTTTGGCAATATCTTCTTC
>WHPZ01590459.1:0-11463 GCA_016617965.1 Macrosiphum rosae
CTGACTCACTGATCGCCGTATCTCAAAAACTACTCAATGTACGAACTTGAAATTTAGAATAGTGGTTCTTCTAATACTTTCACAGTGCAATAAGAAAGGATTTGGTGAAATTCGCATTTTAAAATCCGTGCTCAAACAGGGACATTGAGGTTCACATTGAAAATTTTATTTTTAATTATTATAATAGTTCCGAAGATTAGGAAGATCAGGTACAAGCTTGCATCAAATCGAATTATTGAACATTGCTTACCAAGGTGATTGGTGAAAAAGTTGCCCAAGTAGTCGGATTGCCTACCAGGGTGGCTGAGTTGCACTTACTGCAGGCTGCAGCAAGTTACATCCAAAAGTAATTGAACAATCATACATTTTTAAGAGTTGCGATTTTTTACGTGTAATGAAGTGAACGGGTTTTGATGTAAAAATATATTTACCATTAATACCGCTAGAAGCATTTGAATACGTTTTCATTAAACGATAAAATTTTATTAGAAAATTATACATATCATCGTCCGAAGGCAAAATAAACAACCAATCATGGGCGAAGCTGTGACGGGTCGGCTAGTATATTATATATTGATTTAACCAAAATTATTGAGTTTAATAAATAAAACTAAAAATCATCTAGATGACTCTTTAACATTCTATACAGGTGCAAAAAGTACTAGACATACTTCACCAAACTGTACAGAAAACAATATAGAAACTTCTAAACCTCTGCACAAAGCCAAATCGAGACACTGGAAGTAAAAGAAAAAGAAAATAAAACAAACTAGAGCCAATTCAATCAAAATAATGGCTGTAGATAACAACGAAGACGATAACGAACGAGTAAAGGTAATATCACAATCACACTATAGTAATTAAAAAATCCAAAATAAATTTCAATATCGAACTCTCAGGACAACGGAAACACAGATAGAGCACTATAGAAGCCACAAAACTAGTTTTCGAAGAAAACTACCAATTACCGATAAATCACGACACATTCAAAGCAATAATCAAAAACTCACAAGGGAAAGCATCATAAGCGCAACTAGGGGGGGCTGGGGGGCTTATCCCCCCCCCAAAATAAATTATTTCATTGATTTCTAAAATATTAATAAACCTTTAAAAATTCAGCTGTAATTCCCTTTTTTTTTTTTTTTGAAAGTTTTTGTAGTTTTAATTATTTTATATTGCCTATACCTTTCTATAAATCTATTATTAAATTTTCAAGCTCTTTGCTCTACAAATATAATTTTATTGACATCCATAGGAAAAAAAACTAAAAATATTGGAAATTGAAAATGCCCATATAAACAGTTCAAAAAAAGTCAAAATATAGGTATATAAGTATAGAAAATTAGAATTTATACATTCAATCAAATTTTTATGTATCTACAGTTATTTGTTTTTAAATTACAACAAAATAACAAAATTGCTACATGATAAATCGAGTGAATACACAATGGTGTAAAAATATGAATTTCAAACGCTCCTAAAAAATTAATTTGACTCTCCGGTAGAGATTTTTTTGTTGATAAAGGTAGAAAAACTTATAAGAAATCTTGCATTACATTTTCAAATATAAGATTTCAAAATAAAACTTTTTATGAATTTCTTAAGTACTCAAAATAATTTGCACATTTTCTTGATGTTTACGTGTTTTGTCAACATTTGAAGTTTAAATGCTTATAAAAAAAATTTGTGACTAAGTATTTTTAATATTTTTCAACTACTTTTGTAACAATGTATTGAGAGCCTCGTATTAAATTTTCAAGCTTTTTTTCCCTACAAATAAAATTTTATTGACATTCATAGAAAAAAAAAACTAAAAATATTGGAAACTGAAAATGTCCATAAACAGTTCAAAACAAATCAAAATATTTTGGAAGTTTTAACGTGTGTAGGAAAGGCTAATATGTAAGACAGCCAGTGAAAATTTCATATATCTAGTAACTTGTTTTAGAGTTACACCAAAAGCCAAAATTAATTTTGTCTAAAATCGAATTTGCCAAAAAATTCCTGGTTTTCCTTAAAATTTTTTTTTGTTTTTCTCAGCGCTTTTAAAAATGACTGGGAATTTCAACATATAATAATATCATTAAATTTTACCTCCTCAATGAACAAACTAGATTCACTTTCCCATAAAATAAGACACTGAAGTTGAAAATCGAAGCATTATTTTGACTACTTGTCGTGTAAACAAATAAAATTTTCTAATAAAAAAAAAAAAAAACAATATAGGTACTTGGACCTACACAGTATAATATAATATGTATATTATAATTTATAACAGTGAATGTTGGTGTTGAGTAGATACTAGTCTCGTTTCGTTCATCTGAATGCAAAATAGACAATAGTTCCTAATTCCTATGGATCTATTATTATGGATTTCAGTATTGTAAAACTGTAATAAATTAGGATTCATAAAGTTGCTTTTTACAAACGAAATTTTAACGAACGATCCTTATTTAATTTTTAATCAATTTATGTAGGAGCTGTGACGCTGTGTATTAAACAAATTGGGCAATTATACGATAACAGTATATGCATAGGTACTTATTAACTTATACAAAACAAATTGTAAACAAATTAAATTAACAAAACCACTGATTTTATAACATAATACTATAGTGTATATTAACGTGTCTAAAAAATACGTATAGTGTTAAAAGCTATATCATAGCATATAAACAAATCCAGAAATTATATCAAAGGAATTTTATAGTTTTGCATCGATGTTGTTGTGAAACGTCTAGTATATACCTACATTTTTTAAATACCTACTTAAAATATTACATGGACAATGGACATTGCAGGACATAATCATATTATGACATATTACAATATTCATATAATATATAAAATTGTATACTTTATACTTATACCTTCACCATATACATACGCTTTAGGCATATATATATATCTATACGCATTCATTATACACACACAGCGACACATATACATAAAATATAATATTCATAATCTCTCCGATCAAACTTTTAGTAAAAATAATCCAATCAATTATCAGCGGCGGCAGACGACACCGTTGTAACTCGTAACTCATATTACCTATACTGTACTGTAAGACCCTTTCAAAAATCCTACGATCAAGACATTCGGTAAAAACAACACAATAAATTACCAGCGGCACCTTTGTCACACCGCACAAAATAAAGCGAGATCATAAACACATCAGTATTTTAACATTAATCGATGCATATCAAAAGAAGGGATTACACAAATACACTCTAAGGATCACAGAGAATCGACTTCTACGACTGTCTTTCACACAAAACGATAGGATCCGATGCACAACGTCCACGTCAGTATGCACTTCGGCAATATTTTTTTGCCATTCAAAGTGAGTGCGTTTATTACGCATAATGTATATCGAGTTATTCCACCATTCGGTATATGACTGTTTCAATTATAATTATCTTGTAACAAATTCACCTTGTTAATTATTTATTCACACATCTATTTACTTTTTGCAGTATAAGATTCTGTGCCTATCATCGTATCATAGGCCAGTCATAGTATTACTACACAGTTATGCAATTGTCTATTTAGAATATAAGTATAGGTAATGATAATAAGTGCTCGTTGTAGTAAATTACATTCGGTTGGCGAATTGACTGTATGTATACTCTTGCTACGAATGTAGGAATTTTGAGAGCATTCGATAATAATATCCCAAATCATAGACAACAAATCCATATAATATTAAAGTTCGAATCACATCAATATCATACATAGATGATAGAACTCGGGAGAAAAATATCTCTTAATATACCACGTGTTAAAATATACAAATCAAAACACGTAATGTATACGCCGCAGTGACTTCGAGCATCGAACTCTAACTCGTATCCACGAATACGACCCCACATACCCAGGTAAACAAATTATAATATTTCATAATACATCTATATATATATATATATATATATATTATAAGATACAAAGTATAATAAAGTAGTAGAATAATTATACTTAACCCTTTAAACTAAATAAAATCACCAATCAACGATAAATAATATCAGAACACGTAGGTATATCCATAATATTTACACCCTTTTAATATATTATTTTTACCATTTTTTACAATTTTATTCTTACTTTACTTTCCCCTTTATCGTTTAGTATTTTTAATCTACTACAAAATTGGCACCCAACAGGTATCATTGTCACTACGGGTTCACTAAAATAATTACAATTTCTCAAATAACTAATACGTGAATAAATCAGTAAATTTTTCTTATCATTGATTATTGAAATCATAACAAAATATTGATTTAAAATATTCGATTCTCTGCGTTATCTTCATTAACTTAATATCTAAAACATTAACATTTTTTACTCAATCAATCCACAAAGAAAAATAATTTATACTTGTATTAAGTACTCCATTTTCGATTAAATTCGATAAATATAAATACAGTAATTTTGTAGCGAACTAAATGTAATAAGTATAAGTTAAAAAATAAAAATATTTATAGTTCTTTCTAAGGAACCTCCAGACAATACTTTAGATGATAGAAATTTCACATTAACAAAAAAACGTCAAACACAATACGAATAAAACATAATTATAAATCATTAAACTTTGTAGGTTCTGTGCATATTACATTGAACTAGGTAGGTAAGTAACACGTTTGCAAATCAATTTCCTTTCGGGGAAAATTTTAAACAACCCAAACACTGTAGTCACACCACTCACACACAACAGTTCTAAAACAATACATTATAATAAAATATAAATCCTGTAAAAAATCCTGAATATTATAAATACTAACTTTATTGTTTATGTAATTTTATTTAACGGATTGTTCGGAAGAATTCGTAAACATATTATTATGGCATTATGTACGAACGAAATTTTTTCAAAAAATCGAATTCACATCTATCTATAACGATTTCATGAATCGTGCACAGGAATTTCTGAAACGATGCGATTCCCCTTCAGTTATTGATCTATACGCATAATTTACAGGAAGCCCTCTTGGACTTCCGCCGCATCAGCGCCCGAGTAGTTATTCAACAGCGAAATGCGTACCTTTATGTGACGTCACTACACCGTGTAAAACTATATACGTACAATCAAGATTTGATGAATTCGTTTGGGTTTTCACTTATACAAAACAATTTTAACAATATTAGTTCTTGTAACACGTGTGTACACCCATAAATAAGACTTATCATTTTAACGTTTCTTATACGAACCGTGTCTAAACCAATAACCTAAAGCAATATACTCGAACGATAAATAAGACATGTCTTTGATAAAAAAGAATTATATACATATTATGTACAAGGTGACTAGGCATAAGATGTTTACTTTAATAATTTATTTATTCGAATTCTGATTTTTGGAATTTTTAAATATAATTAAATGCCGTGTATTCAAATTCTTGAGATTTACGTGTGGCAAACTTCTATTTATCTATGTATCAAATGAAACNCTAAATTATTGTAAATTATTTAGTGGATAATTTTTTTTTGAGTATTTTGATGTACCCGCCTAATTCAAAATGTTAACGAATAGTTTCCCAGTTACCAGAATTCATATAGGAAGTTCTAAGGATAATAGTCCTTAAAAATAGTTTGACAAAAAAAAAATAGATGTACAGTACTGGATCTAGTATTTATTATACTGGAACCATTTACAAATAGCCAGATCTTCCAAACCAATTATCATTAGCCTAAATTACTATATATTTACACTTGGCACAAAAATATATAATTCAAAAACTTCTCGTTTGAAATTTTATTTTAATGTAAAAAAAATTTTCTAAAAAAAAATCCACTGAATGTACAGTACTAAGGGGGGTTCTCATTTGAAAAACAGAAATTTGTATTTCCACAGGGCACTCCCTGTAATATAAACAAACTCAAAAATTTGAAAATAAATATGATCTTTAAGTAGGTACCTACCTATCTTTATAAGTTCCAACAAGAACATTTTGAATAACTGCATTATTGAAGAAAAGTGGGTGAGCATATTTCGTGAATCATCCTATATAAATATTTAAATGTATATTATTTATATTCCTCCCTATTCCGGAACTTCCCTAACACTAGCGTATTTAATTATTTCCCTTTTAAGTTTTTCAAAATGCAATTAAACTGTTCTTTACTGTAAATAGAATAATATTATAAATAAGTGTTTTGCAAGACGAAGATGTTAGACTTATTTTTAAACAAGTACCACATAAATAACGACATTTGAAGATTTTTTTATAGGTACCTAATAATATTTTACTGGGGGATTGTTATTTTTAAAACATCATGTTCTAAGCACGATTGAAATACTTAAAATAATATTGTTATGATTATCATCACAAAATTTATATCATTAAATTGCTTACCCGAACCGAGGTCTTATATTATACAGATGTCCCATGAGGATATAACCATTAGCCGAAGAGAGGGACTCGCCGCCCCGACAAAAACCGGTCTTATGCCGTTTACCTATGCACTAAAAAAATATAAAATAAATGAAAATAAAATGTTGGAAATTCAAAATTTTCACATAAATAAACTCTATAAAATAGCTATTTAAATTTTACCAAGAAATTGAATTAAACTAAAAAATAAAATATGTGTAGTCTTATTGTCTCTGTGAGTCTAATAAAAAAAAAAAAAAAACAGATTTATGATGAATTTATTATCTCAGGAAAAATCACAATGGGTAAATCCTCGCGGGACACTCTGTATAATGTATATTATAATATATATTATAAAACAAATACAATAACAATATATTTTGATACGGTTAAATATTAATATTATTAAGCCAACAACAAATTATAAATACATGATTAGGTACAATAAAAATATTTTAAATATCATTGACTTATGGTGCACATAAACCTACTCATACATTTCTCATACTCATACTTATGCATTTATCATACTCATCCACCTCTTTGGTTGAATAGTATACCTACATAATATATTAGTATCCTAGCAAGACAATAGATTCATCATCATAATATCATTAAATGGTAAATTATTTTGTAACCTTAAATTTGACATGTCTTTTGAGTTTTTTTTTAAATTTTTTATCAATTAAAGTTTCACTGACGTAAGTCATCTCAACTTATTGCTGTTGAATTACATTTTTTTAAGCTTTTGGAAAAATATATAACAATTAGTAATAATATAATAAATGAATATTAATAATAACGATACTGTATTGGCTACGTTTTTTTGAATTTTAAACATTAATCATTAAAATAATTTTCTATTTTAACGGCCGACGTCTACATTTACACAAAATATTTTTAAAATACATTTGTGTGCTTTTGAGGTCTACAGAAGTGGCACAAGCATCTGAAAGAATTCCTCCGGGGCACGTCTATTGTTTTGCCGAGTCTACACAATTGTACATTTAATTGCGTGAACAATGACTGCATTACCATCCAGTTCCGCGGAAAAGATAATCTTTGTATTTGGTATTTTAATTAGTTTTCAAATTATGTAATGTTGTAAGTTTTGCCACGCTGATTCTCGAGTAAAAATATATCTATATGTAACTTTTTCGAAACTGCCAAAGGTGACACAACAAACCGCGCGCGGTTACGCCAATCGTTAAAGTTCTGCTTTAATATTATAATATTATGTTATGACATCTCGACGTTCAGAACAGCCGTAATACGATTTTGATCAGTTGTTTCTCATGAACAATTCGTGCATAAAAAAAAAGTAACACAATATTTCTATTTAGCTGCCGAGTGGAACCTGTGGCAAACTCATGGCAATAGTCACTGACTATCGCGTTTCTGTACACAACGACGTTAATAATTTCGTTTTAATCCACTGCAAGAAAAAAATATCACATACGATGCGAAAGTTTTAAAATAATGTTTTTTTTTTTTTTTATTTCCCCCTGAAGCTCCATACAATAATTAATAATGACGTAATCCCACACGGAAATGGTCCGGGTGTAATTTCGCAATAACAATACGCAAATCACCGCGGCGAACAAAGGCGTGTTCCTTAACAGTGGCAATAATACCCAAACGATCCACTAAATCGGAAACGCTTAAAGTTTTAACGAGGCGCGAACGGCCTATGGACGCAATGCCATCTTTGATAATAATTACGACACGAGACCGTCTCTGGTTCTAGGTCGTCCGGCATTAATGTAATATGTTTTGATAGCTGTTCAATTATACGTATCAATTTTTGTTTTCTCTCGTCGTGGCATGTACTGCTGTTACACGTTTACGAATGCGTGTACGTACCAGGTATTACGTTTACATAATATAGGTACTAATTGGTTTTCTATTGATTTATATTTTAATTAATGTTGGTATTCCTAAACGCAGTGCAAACTTCAAAGGCATCACTAAACAATGGTTCCAATATAATATGACGTTCTGCGGGATGCAGCCACAATCCGTCGATTTTAAAAATTCAACGGTACTGGCTCGTGCTTATGCGAGGTATAATTAATTGTTCTATTTAATCGGAATATAAACTTTGAACCGTAACCCGCCGTGATGTATTGTGAAACTCAATTAAAACAACAAAAAAATTCGAGCAAAGAGTACTGTAAAACATGTAGTTAAATATTGTGAAGGTGAGAGAATTTGGTGTGATCGGAATTACCGCAGCGACCTTTTTGTGGAAGGTAAGTGTGAGATTTCAGTATTTTCTACATCTTTGTTAAAGTAGTGAATACTTAATGCCTTTTTTTATTCGTGTTGGCACCACTTCGTTCATGTAGGGAACTTAACTGTTTTCACAAAGCTTGACCCTCGTGTAACATCGTTTATTGTGATTTGAAACATAACAATAATATCCATTTTGGGAGGTAGGCAACATGCCTCGTCTCACCAACCCTCACAACAGTTGAACAATCAGATTATATTCATTATTTGTATTTTATTTTGGTTGCCAGTTAGCTGACAGCCACCCTAAGCATAGACGCAACTAGAGAAACATTTTAGGGGGTGTTAACATTTTGTATTATGTAAGTCCGAGCTTTGCCCCCCATACTACCCAAATATAAATTTCAAAATCATTAATAACAAAGTTTTGTTATAGCTTCAACATTATTATACCCATTTAATTGTATGTTATATTACACTTACAATTATATAATTGTCTTATTATTACAATATATTATTTTACTAGTGACGACCAATATTACAAATAATATACGTTTGATATTAGTTAATAAGAATATAATGTTTTATTTTAAACCTATTTTCCTTATTTTTGTGCTGTAGGTAATTATCCAACACAGATTCTGTTTTTATAATATTTTCAACATTCCACTTAATATTTAAAGTATTAGTGGTACTATCTGAATCTTATTGAAGGATTGTCGTGAGATCTTATACATATATGAATATATGATGTGTTTTTCGAAATTCTAATGCCTTCAGAATTTATGAGTTACTGAGTGACAATATTTTGAAATGCCTACTAAACATTTTTAGATTCTGAGCGGACCGATAAATGTATTGATTTTACAATGATGTGTTTTTTTGTTTTGTTTTGTATCCGTCATCGCCTTTTAGGGCAGTAAAAATGCTTAGATCTTCAAGCTTGGTGTCTTGTTCTATGGAAAAGTGAATCTAGTTGGTGCATTGAGGAGGTAATAAAGTAAGATTCCTTGTAGCTTCAAAAGCAAACGGAAAAACAAAAATAAAAAAGGAAAAACGGGAATATTTTTTCTGATTTTGTTGTAATACAAAACCGAATAACTGTAGATACTTGAGTTTACAGCTTATACCATATGTTCATTTTATCAATTCCTATACTTAATAAAATTTTCAAAATATTTTGACTCGTTATGAGCTGTTACGGACATTTTCACATTTCAATTTTTGTAGTTTTTTATTCTATAAATGTCAATAAAACTGTATTTGTAGGATACAATGGCAGTTCAAAAATATTTAAAAAAATACATAGACACAATAATAATTGTACGTGTAATTCGATTCATCTATTTCGACGTATGGTAGATTGTATCTACTATAGATACGTAGTGTTACTCGAGTTCTCCAAACGATAGACCGCCGGAACACAGACCAGAGATACGAGCATCAAAGCCGATGAAAAAAATCTGATTTCAACACTTGAGCTCTTTACAATTAATCAACACAACATAATGAACTATAGGTAAACAATAGTATTTCGGATTTCCGCAAATAATATGTTTAGTGTAAATCGTATTTGTTTATTTATTTGTTACCTCCGCCGGTTTACGTATCACGTGGATTTTTTTTTCAACCCGTTTAAATATAACACTAATTAATTGTATATGTGTCTCGTCAGTAAATATATTGTTTAACTCAACACGCAATAAACATTGTTGGTCCGTCTATAAACCCACACACGCTCACACCATCTATACATATTATGATGATACGTCGGCGGTTTGTATAACATGTGAAGTTTAAAAATTGTTTACTTGTAATGCCAAATGGACTTTCGATTTAATTTTAAATTCTCGCGCATTTGGCCTGCTCTTGCGGAGTAGGTGGCGATATGCATCATATATATGCATGATATTTATTTATTACTTTTTTGTTATTATCGTCAATCACCGTTAACCCAAAATACTCCGTTCTGAGTATATTGTCGGCCGGCGGGTATGTAACGTATAATATAATATTAATATGTTATGCTGCAGCTGTGTATTCGTTTTATTATTATATCATTGCATTCGGACTAACCCGCTTTTGACGCAAACTTTGCAGTAAATGCGTCAGACCAGAGGTTTCGCAGTGGGGCAAATCGACAAATAAAAAAATAACCCGATCCCGCCCACTCGTATACAGACTTATTTTTTTATAATCGGATATCATACGCAATATTATAGGTAGGTTGATAAATATATCAACCTACATACGGATTATACATATCATATACCTGCTGCAGTAAAACGTTCATATTGCAGTGCACTCTGCCACGGTACCTACCCCTACGCATCGCACGTTGTCCCACCCCCTTAACCTTGCTGGATCGGGAGTTATTGGGATTTTCGATGACCTCTCGTTCAACTTTTATTCGGGAAATACAACTAACTAATATAAAGTTTGTTGTGACACTTTTGTAATATTATGCAGACACTATATGAACCTCATCAATAGACACGATTCATTCTCCTCGGAATAAGCGACTGTGATATTTTACAGATATTCAGCTTCGTGAAATTAACATTTCCTGCGGGAATAGTGTGACGTGTGATTATTCTTATAAATATTTTTAAAAAATTGAACAGTTAATTTGACGTAGTTAGAGAAAACTTTATTCATTATGTCACTATACACTAGTGGCAGCAGGATTTTTCTAACGTGATATTTTTGAGAAAAATAGAATTTTTTTTACATGTAGATTTAAAACAATTATGTACCTAGTTTAATATTGGTAGTTATTAAAACAAAATAAAAACATTTGACTTCCATTTGTACAGGCTTCTCAGTGATTTATTTTTATATGATATGACGTGTATTTGGG
>WHPZ01590459.1:11513-46861 GCA_016617965.1 Macrosiphum rosae
TTACACCCAAAAGTAGTTGAACAATCATACATTTTTAAGATTTGCGATTTTTTACGTGTAATGAAGTGAACGGGTTCTGATATAAAAATATATTTACCATTAATACTGCTAGAAACATTTGAATACGTTTTCATTAAACGATAAAATTGTAATAAAAAATTATACATATCATCGTCCGAAGGCAAAATAAACGACCAATCATGGGCGAAGCTGTGACGGGTCGGCTATTAACTATATTATTTTACTGTCTATGTATTTATTAATTATTAGTAAAGAATTTGTCACTTGCACTTTAAAACTATTAGTCTGTTATTTTTTATGTCATAATATTTTACTGTGTACAACCAAATGCTTTTTTAAAAATTACTGTCGAAATGAAACAATTAGAAACAATAGTATTCATACATAAACAAGAATAATGGAAAATTTCAAAGCATAGTTATACAATGATTTCCGTTTGTATTTAAGGTAGTGGGTATCTATTCACTATTGTAATTCGTAGACAATGCATTAATAATGAATGTTATTAAAATGGGATAAGTTTTTATTGAGTTTACTTTTTAAACCATAAAAACCTCAAAATGTAGGTAGGTAGGTACTGCAATATGACTTTTAAAATTATTTACACTCATAAGTTGTAGGTACTTGAAATACCTTTTTGAAATGCAGGTACAGTATATGAAATAATTACTTATCATATTAAAAAAGGATGTTAGTAAATTAAACTCAGCTTAACTCATTAATTACTTGATTAAAATTAAAACGTAACCTACTTAACGATCGAATATTTTTAAATAATATTCGCGTTATAAGCATCACACACGATGTACTATCTACAAAGTACATACCTAGGTACCTACAACCTATATAGATATAATTTAGAACTGTAGAAGAATGGAAAGGACATCAACAGCATTTTTTTGCGATTGAATTTTAAAACGTGGACGAATGTTTTTTGAATGGGAGGCATTGATAATAATTCAGTTTTCCGCCAAACCCAACGCAGAGGCTCACTTGCGTTTAGTTGTAAGCATAGTTTAATTGTATGACCATAGTACGACCCTACATCCATTATTTTATCATTGTCTACATATATATGATTACTTGCTCTTAGAAAAAAGGCTTATTCGCTCTTATATTATTAATCTGAAAATGTTACCGATTTCAGGAGTGCATTGGAAAATCCCGGATGATCGAATCGTCGCTTGTTTTACAATAAATCCGACGAAATAAACGACCACTCGATCGAGCAGTGTCCTCTCGAAGAACGGTGTGACGACAACGACAACGATATGGTGTGCGGCACGCGAGATTTCAACGCGTTAATCGCAACTCTCGTAGTAAGTATACAGACGATAATATACTATTTTATTGCTATTTGTTGGTATTATTATTATTATTATTATTATTATTATTTTATTCATCCACACAGCAGCAGTTTACATATATAGCAACTGGTAGAAGTAATAATGTCGGTGATATCGTGTTTGGCGTGTGTGCACATTGTATAATATTATAATATTTTATTATTGTGGTAGGCAATTTCAACAATTTTTTTATTTCATCTCAATACACATTCGTACGATACTACTTTAATATATATACATACAGGGTGATTGACAAATCAATAAATCATGATCATCCCATTTGTTCTTCAATAATTCAGTTATTGAAAAACTGATTTTTAGAATTTATAAATATACCAAAAGATCATAATATTATTTTAAAATTATTGAGATTTTTTTTTCTTCTATTTAAAGAGTGGTTCCCAAAGATACAAATTTCTGTTTTTAAAATGAGAACCCCTCTGTTATACTCTAAATTATTTAGTGGATCGACTATTTTTTTAAAATAGTTTTACAAAAATATAAAGTAGCTGTAATATTGAATTTAGTATATTTATTATACTTGAATCATTTTTATAAATCATTAATGATGATAGCAATCAATGTAAATTTCCAAAACTTTCAAATCACCATAGCCCCATATTTTCCAAACTCATTATCATGGAGCTAAATAGGATATCATATCCTTAGTATACAAATTAAGTATACGTCTGTATACCTACTGAATTATTGAAAAAAAAGAAGGCTGTGAGCATGCTTTGTGAATCACCCTGTATGTATAATATAATAAGAAGAATAACACAATACCGATCGTTTGTATGCAGTGACTGCGGGGACTTGAGCTTATTGATTTCGCTTAAAATAATATTTGATACGGTTGTATTTTAAAAGAAAAAAATAGTTTTTCTTTATTTCTCTCTAGAATGGGTCGGGAGTCTCATTGTTCGAGAACAGTGCTCATATCTCGCGGACATTTATAATAATAATATATTATGTAAAAAGGGGAAAGTTAAATTTGTTTTTTTTTCGTGTGTGGTTTTTGTTGGTTCGCCATAGGTACTACATTTATTTAAGAAAAAAGGTGTGCTCGGTACGTGTTGTGAAGTGTTACGCAACCCCGTGGAGTTATATAAGCACCCCACAAGGTTTTTTTTAACCCCATTTTATACGTTTTTTTCATCTTAATACAAACCCACTAGCGACAACCTTATCACACCTAACCATCATTGTACACAGATTTATTTCAGACAATAATCAAAACAAATACTACAGTGGCCACCCGTGGATCCCTCACGTGAATTATTTCTATATCGTCACACTAGGAAAAGTTTTCACACTGTTTGATTTACACAGGCTCGTTGTGCACGATTATCATATTTTATGACGCGTAAGAAAACGTCTCGCGATCGTATGTAATAATATTGTAATAATAATAATAACGACAATATATTATTTCAACTCTCCGGCGAGTCAAAAGACGCATTAAAAATGATATTAATCTGTTCGCTGGTTTGTGCAGGTATATATATAAATAAGTATAATGTATATAATGTACCTATTACCTAATGTAATGTGCAACTACGATTTAAAACACGTGTTGTGCAACCAACGCTTGAAACGATTGTAGAACATTATTGCGTACCTTTAAAACTCTGGAGTCAAGGGGTATACAATTAAAAATATAAACAACGTTTTCTAAAATAACCAGAGAATTGATTTTGGGATAAATCAATTCATTATTCAATGCTCTATCTAGGATAGCGTCATCAAGTGTAACTGTATCTGCAGGGATATTATATTATACCACACTGCAAGCCAGTAACAGGTTGTCATTATATCTGTACCACAATAATAATATGAATTAACCAGGGATTAATAAATTACTTAACTGTTCTTAACCAATACATTTGTGGATAGTGCCTCTATGAATCCCATCACTTGCCGTCCGAGGAATATTATTTGTTATAATTAGTTAGGAGATGGGAACATATGCAGCTGATTGTAGAAGATATGATTACTATATTAATAACACATTAATAAAATTGTAATACATTTAAATTACGTGCTACGTCATACTAGTTTTTTTAACAAAATATGTATTTTGTTTCTTTTTTTTTTATATAATTGAAGATTTTCGTGTACGCTGTATCACCTAACTTTACATAATATTAATCCTACACTGCACATATTTTGTAGATATAATGTATATGATATGCTGCTAATGAGCTCTCCCCGTAGCTTTTTCGTTTCAAAAAAACGTTTACATAATAATATATAGTTTGTAAAACAATAAAATCCATAAAAATAATTAACTTTTAAAGTTGAATATTTTTTAAACGGCGTTTAAATAATTATTTCTCAATGAGAACTTATGTAGTATATAGTATAATTGATTTTATGATACAAGTGTATTATAATTTATAAGTTTAATTAAATAGAGTATAAATAATTGGCAATTGGAATGATAATTGGTGCGCGGTAAACTAACACAATATTAACACCAGCAGTGTATTATAATATATTAATATGCATAACTTAAAATGACTATTATTATTATAAATACTAGCATTTTAAAGCTGTCATGACTATACGACTTAAAAGAAAAGCTATACAGAATTTCACTAATTGGTGATTAATATAATTAAATTATTCTAGTAAATTAATAATAATGGCAACTTATTTTTAATTTTTATACATTTTAACTGTACATAATATCATCATTTTTTCGACACAGTTATTAAATGTAACTTTGATAATGATGATGAAAATTATTGTTAAACATTTTTAGTATGTTCTTAGTATACCATACGAAAGCGTATACAATGTACAACATCTTTTTAAAACGATTTTCGATGTCACGCCAGTCTTATGAACATACATTCTATTTATTCAAATTTATAGGTGCACAATATATATCATTAATATTATCATTATAACCAATGACTATAAACTACATACATTATTTTTTTAATCACCGTATATGTTTTCATGAGTTGTGACTAAAAATTTCATTTAAACGGATTTCAGAAAATAAAATAATATGTTAATAAGTGTTTTTGTACACAATACTATATTATAACAATTAACCGATCAAAAATAAGACATTTAATTTTAGTTTTGCCATTCACGAGTCACGAGCATCTGAAACATTTGTTAATTTTTTTTTTATCCAAGCTTAGTAAACCGTTAAGTAATTTTATTTCACAGCGATAATAAAAACGGCTTTCGACGTACACAGTGAAAAATAAATGAACACAACTATTTTACAAGAGTATGTCTGGTGCTGAATGTTTTGGATCGATTTCTGGGACATATTTTTTTTATATAAATTATAGTCAAACAATTTCAACTCTGTATTTATTTATTTTTATTTCTACAACATTTGAAATCATATTTCAACATTAAACCATATCAAAATCCAATTTAACTAAGTTCAATAATGCTGTAATGTAAATAAATTAAATTGTTTATGGTCATAGGTACGTTCTAAAAGTTATGTAACTAAAAACTAACAACAACTCTATCGTTAATTGTTATCGTTTGTACATGCTTTTAATGATTACTGCTTAAATTATTATCCGGTAATATGATTTGAATTTAATATTAAGGATCCAGACCAAATCGGAAAACCTAGCGTTATTTAGTCATTATATTTATTTATAGAAATTCAATTACCAGAGTGCTAAGTCATCGTCTCTGTAAATGTACTTTTATCGTAATATATATGAAACCCATGATCTGGCATTTACTATATTTACTATACATTTTCAAAAGTTTCGAACTAGAATTATTTTATATTATTTTATAACTATTTGTCCTTGTTGGATTCAATAAAACGTTATTAAAAAAAATTAAATTAAAATGTATTGACCATCAACAATATTAGCATTTGCATTTTATAGTAGTTGTCAACTGAAATTATTAATTGAAATTTATTATCTACCTTCAACATAGTAACAGATTTAAGTTATCAAAGCAACATTAAAACAATACATTTATAGATTCAAAAAATTAGGTTAATTGTAAGTATCAAAAATACAAGGATATAATATTATTATATTAGGTATAATTTGTATCATAGTCAACATTAGCAAAGACGCTTGCATTTTCCTATTAAGTATTGCCAAATTGGACGAATACAAATTAGAAGCTAATAAAATGGTATCTTAGTACCCGAAATAACTAATGCTAACTTTAAAATCTTTTTTAATTACACTGATGGAGAATCAATGTTTCAAGTTGGAATATTATTAAGGAATATACTATATGGAATGGTACATTAGGTACATTAGGTGAAATATATTTGAAGTTCTCTAACGGTTGATTAAAGTTTTGGTGTAAGATCCTTGGAATAATTACTTGGAAGAAAATTTATTTATATAAATTAACTAATAATTTAAAAAAAACCTTGTTATTCGCTTTCCAATCGTTTACATCCAAAATCCAAAATTATTATTGTAAATATTGTTGTATTAGTTATTTCACACTCATTACTCAATATACAATAAGATTATTATTTGGCCACCTCGAAGAAAATATTATACATATTTATTCTTTAGATAAATATTAAATAGGTACTATGTAATATTATATTTCGATCATATTACAGAAATTTAATATTAAGATTTTTTGATGCTTTATAATAATTTAATTATAATAAACCCAATACTTCAATAGGTACCTTTCTATATATAATATATAAACATATAGCAATAGTGTTCTTTAAAGTAAAATAATAAAAATTATACAATTACGAGTACATTTACGTAGATACTTGGAATATTGTGAGTTAACATTGTATCAAATTAAACGTTTTATTTCAATTTTAATATTAATAAAATATTTTATCATAACAGCAGTGTAAAAAAGTATAATTAACATTAATGGATATTGAAAGAAGTATCCCCCTCTGTACCTGATAAAAAAACTCGATACAGATACTCTTTGAAAAGTGTTAGTAAAACTAAAGTTTTTAATTTATTATATAGTTTTTAATTTTTAATACAACACAAAATATACTCAAATGTATAAATTAAACATTCTTTGATTCATTCGTGTAATATTTTATCATCTTCAGTAATTACTAATATTATTATTATTATAATATGATGGTGAACACCAATGATAATAAATATTTATTATACATTTTGTTTCAAAGTTCAACAACTTATTTACTTATTCATACTTTAATCATAATGTGAACATTATAAGTAATTAATTTAATGACGTACGCGTTTGTACGAGAATAACACCCTACAGGTAAATACTGTACAGCTATCAATCACATTACCAATAATACGCAATGTACATCACACACTACACAGTGATTCACCACTAATGCTCACCTCTTTTTTCTTCAATAAACCAATTTGATGATAAATTTCGAGGCTATGGGAAATTACCTGAATATTTCAACAACGATTACAGTGATCTACCAAGAACGGTCATTGTTTACTTTCCCTCATTTTTTTTCTTGAGTATTGAATTTATATTTAATGTAAATTATTAGTGTAAATTATTTAGTTGATATTTTTCTAATAACTATGATGTGTCAAAATCAAAATTCGAACTAGTCGTTTTTGAATTATTGAACTTTATACTTTATCCTACTATGGATAATAAGTCCACGGTACTATAGGTTTGTAAAATGTTGTGCTGATTTTGTGAAAATGTAGTAATTAATATTAATCCATGAATACATTTCATTATTTTTAAAAATATAGAAAGTATAATGAATAATAGATATAATAATATATATTATAATATTTTATATTTTTTAAGGACTATTATTCTTAATTCTTATCATAAATATTTTTATAATTAAGAAACTATATTTATTAAACATTTGAACTATGTACATAAAAATGCTATTTTGGATAAGTACCCTTATTTAAATCAAAGTTTCTGTCGTTGAAGTCAATAATAACCCTTTACAAAGTTCTAGTGTGACCAAAAGCCCTTATGTCTATGATCAATATGCCTGTGGTGCGTAAGCCACAACAAAATCGAACTAACTCATAATAGCGGCTTTCGAATGGAAGATAAAATCTATTGACTCAAAATTAACAACGAAGGAGAATATGAAGTTAGAACAAATCAGGAGATCAATTACCTGTAGGTACGGAGGATTGACAATCAATGGTGTTTTAAAAAGTGGTTTATTGAGCTGGACACGTGTAGAGATCAGGAAAAATAATTGCCAATTGGACAGATTAATCAAGCACAAAAAGACCTAGAGGACGTCCTAGACAAAAAATGAAAAGATAGAGTGGACAAGGACCTAGAAGAACTAGGGATTGAGATTGGAGTAGAATTGACAAAGGAACGAAATCGATGGAGACGAGTGGTTGTTGAGGTAATGTGCTTTAAAGGCCTTTAAAACGGCAAAGAAGAAGAAGAAGAAGAAGAAGTAGATCAAAATGTTCAATAAGAAATATCCTTGTATTAATCTACATTAAAGAGGGGGGGGGGATTCAATATGTTTTTAAACATACTTAGAAACCACAATTACAAATTCTTGAGATTTTTTGTGCTACCTACTCAAAGAGTGTACTGTGGTGATATAAATTTATGTTTTTCAAATGAGAAGCCCCCCTCTTTAATGTAGATTAATAAGAGGATATTACTTTTTGAACATTTTGATTTACTTCTTCTTTTTCTTTGGTTTTTTTAATAAATTCAATAACAAAGGAAAAAATGGCGTTGAGCTATGCCTGGTTAGGTTAAGTTAAAAATCATGATTTAAATATACAGGTTATTAGACCCAGATTTTTATCATTAGATAAAAAAAATGGCTGAGTAACAAGATTATGATTGTTATACTTTGTAATATCCCAGATATCAATTTTTTGTACCTTGTATACTTGATTATTATTGCAGACTCCACTTACGCTAAAATATTTCATATTTGTAAATATCATCAAAATATACTTGATGAAGAGTGAGTTAGTTATATATGTAATAACTAAAAAGTAATAACATAGATAATAACCATGTACGTAATATAATAATACCTATATTAACTGTCGAGTTAAAAATAACTGTGTTATTGGTATTTCATATCCGATATAATGTATTCTATTTTAAATAATTATAGCCTGTATATACCTATTTTAATTGAGCTCCTAAGAAAACTCCAAGACGGCTGTGAAACTTTTCAGAAATCACATAAAATATTTTCAACTACTAATTAAATTATTATTTATTACTTATTTTTTTATTTAAATTTTTATGATTTAGGACTTTCAAAATGGTGGTAATAGTTAATGTTGTGTACCCTTATGTTAGGTCTCAGAAGTTTTAGGTTAGGTATGTGTAGTCTTATTCCTTTAATCAGACTATTATTGGACATTATGGTCGATTCTTGCATGATACACATTTATAGATGAATCAATACAAAATATTTTACTTTAATTTTATCATCGTAGATACCATAAAAGTCATCAGATATCTCATAAGTCATAAAATATTAAAATATTATAACAGTAAAATTGTTTTCTCAGTTTAATATATCATGTCGACTGTAGACGGTGTTATATAAAAACGTGTGATAAGTTTTGTGCTTCTATAGAATATTAAAAGAAAAATGATTTTCCGTTATTTGGAATTAAAGTGACATGCATTTTAAAAACATGTGATAACTCTTGTGTTTCTTACTTCCTTATAGAATAATGTGCAAGTTCTAATAAAAATAATTTTCCATTATCATTGGCATTAAAGGTACAAACATTTTTAAAACGAAACTCTTTGTTGAGACGTATAGCCTTTATATTATAAGTACTGATACAGATTTTACATAAGTATATTATTATTTTGTACATTATAATATTTGCATAAATATTCGTTTTTGTTACAATTGTTGTACGAGTCGGTACAACTTTAAATAATATAATAGCCATAACATAGTTCAACCTTTGAAAATCTCGACCGTGAGTTGGAATAATTTATTTTTCCCCACTTCAATCTTTTCTTTAAATTCATTGTTATGAATTGGGTATTTTAAGTATTTCTAATATTCATAATATTTTGATATTAATTGGAGAACATTTTTCACAGGGTTTTATATTACCGGAAGAAAAAAATATTAATTAGAGATTTTATAACTTGTATAAATAGGTAATTAAATTCTGTAATATTGTTACCTCTCAAATGTATGATGTATTATTTCTATTTAATTCAAAAATACCTACTCATGTGGCTTAATTTAATTATATATATTTTTTCTAAAATATTATTACCTAATATAATATTTCCAATTTATTGTTGGTATCTAAATACATTAGAATTTTTGAAAGAAATTTGAACGAATAAAATAATATATTTGTTAGTTTTTCGAAAAAACGTAAAATAATGATGCATAAATATACATAATAAAATATAATTAGTAATACTATATCTTACACAAAATATTCCTTTGATATGATATTATGTTAAGTAAATGATTCTTATCATTAGACAAATTGAACTTTTCATAGTTATACATTTTTTATTATGTAATATATGAAATAGTATTAATTATATTTGGTATAAATATAAGTGATATCAAAATGAAATATGAACATTATATTGATTTTAAATTGAGAATGTGTATGACTATGAGTGATAAAATATGAAAAGGCTTGAAATAATTAAATTAAAAATATACACTGAACTCAAGTTTAGTTAAGTAGCTAAATGTACAAGTTGCTAAAACGAATTTTAAATCGTCATTATTAATCATCAATTAAAAAAAAAAAATACTTTTTAATAAATTAATGAATAATATAACCGTTGTTTAGTTATTCATTGAGCATTAACTTAACTTATCTGAATATTTCATAATTCGGTAACGTTTTGAGTATGGCGTATAATTGCAATAGTTTACATTGTGGTAAAAAAAAAAAAACGAAACATCCAACTCATTGTCGTCAGTAAAATCAGTCTTACTTTAGACACCCATTGATTTCAGTGCCACGCATGTAACCAAGTATATTTGTTTTAATAATAACCCTTTATTACTACAACAATAGCTCTTATATAGGTTCTCAGATACAAATAATCGCGTAGTGTTGAATTATTATGTTTTCGTGTTGTGTGTGTGTGCGTAATACATAACTCGAGGAAACGGTCGTCGGGGGTTTTAATGGATTTCGTCTTCGCGAATTTTCGTGGGTGGGATGAAAATAATATGTTTGGGCGGGAGGGCGCGGTAGAGGGGAAAAATAAAAGCGATAAATAAAAATGTAACGTGGCCGTAAGAAAATAGTGCCTAGAATCCATTTAAGTCTATCCGCGTTTTTGTGCGGTATTGGAGACGCAAATTCGATTTGGTCCTATTACCGACCGCGGTCCGGTATTTACTAGCCCATTTCTAGTAGATCTAAAGAAAACGTTGTGCAGCAAAGTGACTGTACGAGTGCGAAATGTTTTTGGAAAAAAACGTTTAAAATACGTGTTCGGAGCAACACGCACTTATCGATTTTGGACATTGTATTTTCGTTTAACACTTACAAACTTATATATAGGTACTGGCGTAGTCCACTATCTTCCTGCACGCTCGCCACTTAAGTCCGACGCGTTTTTTCTTCCTTTTCTATATTCTTAGGTTTTCTTCAAAGAATCCGACTTTCGTTGTTAGGATCAAAAAAAAATCGAGCTCACCATTAAATACAGACAACTTTGGTATTGGTCCACCTTGAAGCTGACTCATATACTGTGGACTCAGTCAACGACATCCTTTCCTCATCAACACCTTCATCTACTGTCAAATTATTACAATATTGAATAATTTGATAAAAATTGCTGATGTTTTACTTTTTTTTGTTATAGGACCGTCAGGAATCATGATTGCCCGAATCGGATATTTCACAAAATATTTTGATAGGAATAAAATAGATTTATTCGTGTTACCTAACACAGAGACCCAGCCAGTGGTCAGTGGGGTGTTTTGGGTGTTGAAAACTCGAAACGACTCCAATCAATCGTTTTTTATAAAAATTATAATTGTTTCATTATACTTTATATTTCCACAAATCATGTTGTTATATGGCTCTATTTCATATTTGATATTACATAATATTATATAGTTTAAATGTGTATGAGACCCCCATAAGTTAAATTTAATTATACAATTAAAACTCCCGGATCAAAAAAAAATTGGGTACGCACAGATGCTTGACTAGCAGGGGAGGTGGCTGTGGGGCTCAGAACTGGACAGATTGTGCCACTGGCTACGCGCCTGACCTAACCTAATCAAGTCTGGCAAAGAATACAATTTATGATTTACGTATTAGGGATATTCCTGATAATAGTCTAATTTAGTAAACGCAGTTATTTGTTTTGTAAAAAAAAAAAACAAAACTTATATACTTAATAATATGTGATATAGTTAGATTAAGGTCTTAGGTCGAGTAACCTAATATTATCATTGCAATGTTTGGATTATAGTACTTTTTTGGATTGAGAGTGGAGAGAAGCGAGTGGTAAGTCTTTCGTGACCTATTACACCTGTCTGGTCTATTGTGGTCTTTGAAGTTATATACGCTGTAGGCGAATATGAAGAAAAAGTCTTCTATTTATGAGATAATAAACAAGGGTCTGACAAGTTTAATCTCATTTTATTATTTGTTGCAACACACCGCGTAGTACACCTTGCACACACACACACAACAAAAGTTTGTTTGAAAGTCTCAAAATACATAAAAACGCTGCTAGAGAAAAAAGTATTTTTTTTCCGAAGAAAATTGTTTAAGGAAATATTAATTAAACACACGCATATAATAGTATCATTGTACACACCATTTAGATAACTACAATTGAGAGACATTAACAACCAAAATAATACAAATAACATACTATACGTCATAATGTACTGTAAACACCACTAATAATATTAAAACGGTGTTATAAAATTATCGGTCTCGTTGCACGAATTAAAATCGCACAGACATATTATATAGATTTGTTTGCGTGTGTGTGTGTGTGTGTGTGTGTGTGTGTGTGTGGCATTGTGAGAGTCAAACATTTTCTGCTACCGTGTTCCGCACAATAGTAACTTAAAGTTTTTTGGAATATTACAGCCAGCAGGATTTGTTTACGATTGTTTGTTGTTTTTTTTTCTTTCATGTACATAAAACGGGCGAAGAAAAAATAATAATAATATAAAAACGTCAAAACCGATGTAAAAAAGAAACCTACACTCGGTGGCTATTATTTTTACGACCCAAGAAAACTTTGGACCTCTCCCCGGGCTAAAGAAAGAAATCTCGGAAGTTTTAACAACACCTGGACACCGTCGTCGATAATCCCGTGCGCACTCGCCCCACAGGACAATACCCAAGTACCTTAAGGACTTGGCCATTCAAATATTCGCACCTGTGCGACGGTTCTTTTTTGCGTTTTAAAGTCTGCAGTACTCGGGGGTCGAATATGACAACCACCGAAGTATGTAAGTATATCGGGCACGAGAAAATGCGTATTTATGTTTTATTTTTATGGACGTAAAAATGTCGTTGCCATTTTTCTGGGTCCTGCAACACCTCAGATCCGATAGATTTATGCGTCCGCGTGTGTACAGAAATAATGAATTATTGATTGGTCGATGCCAAAAAAACCACTATAAAATTTGATAAACAGAAACATAAAACCACCGGGATAAACGGAAATGACAAATTTTTATATCAGCCGACCTCCTTCCTCTCCGTCTCTCCCCCCTTAAAAACGCTCTTTATTTTACGAGGAAAATCCGCACACAATTTATTGGTTCGCGAAAAACACATAAACCGATTTGCCCGTAAACAATTGTAATGTTGTAATGTCAAATTCTCCAGGTTATGTTATTGGTAAACTACAGTTTTTACATTAATATTTTATCAACCAGAATAATCCGATTTATCAATTGAATCATTACGTAGGAATGTAGGATCTTAATATCTCGAATAAGACATATTTTGCCATAAGATATTTTTAAACTCCAAGATGATCGAAAATGCTATAGAGGCACATAGTTTTATAGTGGTTCTACAATGATATTTATTTTTCTGGGAATATTTTTTTAGGGTGATAAAGTTTATCCACTTTATTTTCCATGTTGTCATTCGAAGTTAATTGGAAAAATAGTATAAACACTTACATGCAATTCCAAATCTCAAAGCTCATATAAAAAAAAAAAAAAATCGCAATGGAAATATTTCATATTACAATATAAATAAGTATGATTTTTTTTTTATAAAATTTATCTTTTTTGGTATGAACTTTTGCCAGAGATTATTTTCAATTTATATTCCAATTATCCAAAAAATAAAAAATATTACTAAACTATTTTTATTAAGCTGATATTTTTTATGCCAAATTACATAAGTTTGTAAGATTTACTTAGAATTGCTTTTTTAATGTCATGTCACTAACATATATATTATAGTTATAAAATTAAAAATTATAACTTCCGCCCATGTTACCCACATGTAAAAACCAATGGTCTATTTCCCCTAAAACGTTTATTTGGTTTTTTAATGTATGATTAAGTTTCTAAAAAATATTTCACTGTTGTAAATTTTAATTTCTTCGTAAAGACGATTTAATATCCATCATCTTTATTCATTAGTTAAGTCTGAATACTGTATATAGATATATAACTTATAATGTATATATAATAACGAAATCTATTTCATATTGTGTACCTATAAATTTATTTATATAGCTAAAAATTCTCTCTATACAGTATACCCACTAAAAGAACCATATTAAAATATGTTTAATTTACCTTAAAATGATTGAATTTAATGTTAGGCTTTACTTTTTAAAGTGAATGCAAAATAAAATGAATCCATTTAATTTGTGTGCAATCATCTTTGGGGACCAGTGATTAGCAAATATTTGTATATAGTATGTATGAAATATGAATCTATACATGAAAAATAGGTCGTGATCATTGGTAGAATTTTGAATTTTAATCAACCAAATGCACCACTCACAAATGACACACTATAATAGTAGAGAGGAATAATTAACATTTAATATACTAATTTAGACATTTTAGATATAACGAACAAGAGTATTCTTTCGTTGATACATTTTCTTAATTATGTACCTTATAGGCACAGGCTATCAATATTATGATAGCACAAATATTATTTAATGCTACTAGTAAATAATTTATTCTATGTATTATGTAATGATTCACGACTAATCATTTAATTGAATGAATGACTTTTGCAATTTCACCAATGTCTTTACGAAGTTTCAGTTTATTTAAAATAGACACCTCCTGCAGTCCTACCAAGAGTTCTTGTTTGTATTAATTTCGGAAGGTAGCTGTAGTAATGTCGTTGATCACAATTTGGTTGTACAACAATTAACATTTTCCGTTTAAAATAAAATAAATGACATGATGTTCCGTGTTAATTTTATTAAAACAATACATTGATAGTATAAGTCAGCAAAAGTTAAGTCAAACCAACGCCCTTAACAGAAAAAATTTTACGTTGTCTTGAGGTTCTTACTTTTTTATTTAATGAAATTTAAAAAATATAAATCACAAAACTATAATTTATAAGTATATAAAAACCAATGTTTTCTTAATAATCTAAACTATACATAAATTCAAAAGTTACTTTGCTGAAATTGATAGTGATTATTATTAATTGTTATATGAAATAATATAAAGCTATTTTTACTTTAAAAAAATGTTTAGGAATAATAAAACGAAGCGTAGTGAACTGACTTAATGCTTGTAGTATAGGTGATAAAAAAAGTAGATGGTAACTATTTAAACTTTTATGGCGACAAGAAGGAAAGAGGAAAACGTAAAAAGAAAGAAAAGAAAAAAAATCTTTTCAAAGGCTCTTTATATTTTTCACCGTCCTAAAAAACCACTTGTGAAAAGAGACCACAGGACTCGACCTTAATATTGCATTTCATTGTTCTATCACTAAAACCCCAATTTACCGCACAAAGTGCTCAAAAACTCTTTGCATTTTTCACCCCGACTAGTAACTTTTATATTTCTTCTTGGATTTAAAAAAAAAAAGTTTTACTACAGTATAAATCATTAACGTTAATTTTTTTAACCTCCAAAAAAAATTGACTTAGTTTTCATAAATATACCACAGTATAATAAGTAAAAACCCTTAAAAGCCCATTAAATTATCTACAAAGATAAGATAGCATCTCGACTACCTTTTTTAAAGTTGATCTGTATATCATTAAACTCAAGTCTTTAATCTCCATAGTTTTAAGGAGAACATAAAAAATTAACTGAATTTTCGAACCGAATTCAAATTCTTATTCCGGTAATAATTTATCAATAAAAATGTTAATAAGTGATGAACATTTTATAAATTTACAATACAAATAAAATAAAAACGAATTAATTTAATGGTTATTAGCACGAACGAATGCATATTATATACGTTATTAAGGATACATAAATAGCCGGCAGCTAAATATTCTTTCTGTCATCAACAAATTAATTTAAAAGTAAAATAAATACTTACTTTTAGATAAAAAATTGTAGATGAATACTCGAATACTTGAATTAAAGATACTTGAAATCTAATTTAATTGTTTTTTTGTTTTGCCTGTATTTTCAGATATTAATTGGTTTATTAGGTAATAGGTACAACTATAATGATAACAAAATAACATATTTTACTGAACATTGATGGATTTTTTGCATGTATTTTATACGAGGAAAACAACGTCTAAATATTCCATGTGTTAAAGGTCGAGTGTAGACTTTCAAGGCAATAAAAAAAATCTACTCATATATTGTGCGGCTGTGGGGCACTTAAAATCATAGTTAGGTCAGGTTAACATGGTGCTTAGCCGCTGCAGTTTAAAAGTGCGTTTTTTGCGTTTAAAACGACGATGGTTTTGGCATATAAAATATTATTTAATGCTGATAAAATTAAAAGATTATAAACAAACAATAAAATATTAGCAGTTTAAACAAATTTAATAGGTATGTACTATGTAATAATATATGATTATTACACCACGTGGCCGCCTAAAATGACTTGTCCTACATTTTAAATCTAAGATAATGGGTCCTACATATAATAATTTACATTCAACAAAATTTTCTAATACAATATGTACTGTTTTATATTTGGTTTTATGGAAAAAAAATACTTTAATACAATAAATTAAGCACATTACCTACCTATATTTATTTTTAAGGTCTAATAATTAAAGATATCTAATTTTTAATCTACGTGTATTATTTGAGAAAATTGTTTAAATAACTAATTATAATAACTATTTACACTACACACAATCTAAGGAAATACTAAAATTGTCTACCATAAAAAATAAGTAACTCGCCGTATAATTGTTTTTGAGTAATTGGTTAATTTATTTTTTGACAACAAGAAGTGTACATGTTGTTGGTAATTTATTCAAGTGCAAAACTAATGGCAAAATAAAGTGTGTTTTGAGCTATGAACATAATGATTAAACATGACTGCTTGAACAAATATTTTCATTATATTTCTTCTGAAAAAAAGAATAATAATAATAATAAAAAAAAACTAATAATGCTTCGTTTCGTTTCGTTTCGATGTACATTTAAATTTCAAATTATATTCTTATTACAGATTTTTTTGACAATAATATTATGTATTTTGCTTTATTAAAAACAAAAACTAACCATCACAAACATGGAAATTTAAAATTTAAGACAGAAATATACGTGAAGTACCTATCTGCTCTCAACTATATTAACTGTGTGTATTTATTTTTCGTATTTGTGTTTATACAATTATCAATATCAATCGACGTTTTAATGTTAAGTTCATTTAACCAGATGACTAATCATGTTGGTAAGTACATCATATAATCATTAGTCATTGTGAACACCGATCAAAATTGTTACAGTAATACCGTATGGAAATCAGAACTATCATAATTATTGATTTTTACGTCGTATAATAGTATTTTACCTATAGCTATACCTTAACCTAATATTTTGAAAGTTAATTTTCCTGTTGACTATATAAACGCGTTTATTATAATATTTTAATTTTTTTTTTTTTATTTGATGTTTAACGGTAACACGCTCAACTAAACATACTTGACTCAAATTTACATCATTTAAATTGATTGTAGATGCACTTTGAATTATTGACAACGCTATATTATATTATAATCAATATTTTAATATTTTTTTTTACCATTGATATTTTTCTTTTTTTATCGAACGATCACATTATTATTGTACATAACAATATGAGATACTTACGCATCCAAAAATAAGTGGTTTTCAATTATAAAAACTGTATTTATCTTGTCACCTAAATCTGAATTAACATGAGTCAACAAGAAATTAATATGAAGTTTATCTAGAACTCATTAAATGTTTAACGACTTGACCTATATTGTTGCAAAAATAATATTGTAAACGTTAGCGATTTTTTTTTTTTTTAAAGGCCGTAATTGAAGTTAAATTGAATACTCGAGTTGTATGTAATTTAATGAAACACATTTATAACTTATAATTTATAAGTAATAACTCTTGAAGGTATAAATGCAACGGAAAAATCAATTTTCTTAAATCCCTTAAGTTTCATGCATATTGTTTTGAGTTCTTGACAAAAACAACACCAGTTACATATTCGAAGTGTTGGAAACACACTAACGAGTTAAAATATACGTTTTTGGAACAATGATCTGCGTACAAATTAATATGTTAATTGACCTGTAAGGGTTTAGTTTGTATATTGTATAAAATTCAAGGAAGAGATTCGAGATTGCAAGTGCGATTGAACTACTACGACAATGTCACATTTGTTTTTATTCGAATCTTAAATAATATGGAAATTCTAACAAAACTGTTGAACGCATTTCAGATGGAAGTGTTCCAGACGTCTGAATCGTTATAATAATAGTAACGTCGGATGTGATTTCATCGTCTAAACCAATGAGACCGATAAACATATTCAATTATCAATTATTTTGAACACGTTAAACAATTAAACATATTTTATTTCAGAAAATCGTTGAAGGGTGCAATTAAAAAAGCTCATATTATTGTCTTCTAAACATAAAAATGAGTTTGAAGTATAAGTAGCTTATTAAGTTTATTATTGATACACACAATTCTACTGTACATCTATGACAACAAATATTTTATCACTAGACGGAAGACATTTTAAGTAGGTAATATATTACTATTATTGGTTAAATAAACTATTAAATAGTATTGTTTTATCATTCATATTATTATTATTACAGTGATAATATCGAACTAGAAATGTTTTATTATTTATACACAAACGACAATATTTTTTATATTTTATCGTACACGTGCCAGCCAGTCAATGGTATAGTTAACCTATTTTAATACACATTTTGAAGAAATTAAATTAGTCCACATGTTATGAAATTATGTGACATACCTAAAGAAACAATGACAATATATACCTACCCGATTAACTGAGCGGATTTTTGGGCCCACAAATTCATGTGACAAACAAAATAATACAGTTTTTAAAACGAACGATTTGTAAAAACTTATTTAGAAACCAAGAAATACTAATTATAAACACACAAACATTTTTATTTAATAATATGTAAATTTCTCATAATATACCTAAAACTAATAAACATTGTTGTTGAAGCGTATTGATCAATAAAATAAATAAATTCCATACATTATTTTCAGTATTATCGATGTTAGTATAGGTTACATTTTTCAAAGAATGGACTTTGCTTTAAATAATGTATTTCATTAAATCATTGAATACTAATCAAATATGTTGAAAAAAATTCTCTTTGAGTCTTCCGACCGTCTACATATAATTTTTTATCAGTATTTTTTATTTTTCGAATTCCTATAGTTACCTACTGTAATACAGTTTGAACCCAATAATATTATATATAACTGAGTGAATACTTATTAACAATCGCAGTGTAAAAATATATTGTTTCTTATGTACCTATTCCATATAAATATATGACATTAATTCGATTGGTTATAAGCAGAGCTTGAAATCAATTTTAAGTATCTTTAAAAATCATTTAAAATCAAAACTAAAAGTATCAAAATCGAAAATGATTGTTGTTTGAAATAAATTCTTCTTGTAATTGAAAAAAAAATGATAATTTATATTAAAATAAAAATCTCCTTATAACTTTTATATACAAATCGATTTTAAATAAAAATAAAAAATATAATCTAAAGTTAAAATTCAACATTAGCCTACTTCCAACAAGTCTATAATATTTTATATAGATATTAGTTAGGTCTTAGTCACTAGGTAACAAGTTATGAGTTGTAAAAATATAAATAACACAATATAATAATATATCGATTGAAGATAAAAATGTATAATCTTAAAAAATGAAAAATCGAAACACAATCAAATCAGTGTTTTGCAATAATATAAAAATCATAACATTTTAATAACCTAATATATAATTTTTAAATTTAAATCAGAAAAAACTTATATCACTCAGCGATAAGTGAAATTTAAATTAAAATCGAAAATGTTTTGTTATTCGATTTCAAGCCCTGGTTTTAAGTTCTAATAACAATTGTTTATGCATATATATATATATATATATATATATACAGCTACTTGTAAATTGAATTAAACATTAGCCTGCAAGTAGTCGCGGGCAATCATAATTGGGGCGGTTCGTGCAATTGTCGCTGGCTCCACAATATCTTTGTGATGGTAAACGAGCGGATTCCTTTGTCTAGTCAGTTTTATGATTATTCGGTGTGTATTCTCGTAATACGTACTATATAGTGGACAAAACGCGAAAATGGAAAAATACGTCCTCCAATATAATACATGTCGACGACTCGCCCACAAAAGGAAGGTAATTTTGCCGCGCACTTTCCACGCCACTCGTTACCAGGCGGCCTTCATAATCTGCGGAGCCCGCGCGGCCCTTTGATCTCCAATCATGCGCTCCTCCTGCTTTCTGTAATCATTTCATAGCATTTGTCCCGCAAACAGCCCCCGGGTCAACCGATCCTGTGCATGTGCAAACGGTCTTCCGCAACGTCCCACAAACAGGCCGCGTGTGGGCGGTGGGCCTCGGGTAGAAAAATCCTCGGTCTATTGTGTGTGTGTGTGTGTGTGTGTGTATTATAGTGGCTTCGTTATCTGCATTATTAAGTTTAACCGTCCGAGAATTCTGTGCTTGTGACATTTGCAGGACACTCGTGTTTGCAGGGGGGTTACGCACACAAAGGTGTATTTAGTAACAAGCGCCGCGCCGCCGAGCCAACGGGAGTGCAAAATATAATAATAATATAATAACTTCCGCGAAATGTACCTATATTATAGTAATGCTACAGTGTCATTCGCAAACCGAGTAAGAACTACGTTACCTATGACGAAGTGAACTCTGTTCTGAAACGAATTTCAAAATGTGATGTTTTATTTGTTCCTTTTTGTTATATATATATTATACATATTATTATGTAGTATATTATAATATATATATTATATATATAACTATGTAGTATATTATATTCTCAATGAAAATCGATAAAACTGCGTTTGTATAAAAGTATATATCATATATTCGGAAAAAAGTGAAAATAAAATAAAACACCGGTCGACGGAACAAACTGTAAAATCGAATTAATTTAATTGTTAATTACGTAACAATATATACGAACAAAAATACTTTTTCTGTAATTAAAGTTTAAAAGTTAACGAGCCGAGCAAATCGTTCAATAATTTGATACCGAATCATTATGTTTATGATTTATTTTAAATAATATTTTACATAATAGCTTACGGCAGACAAACTGCACAAACCAAATTAATTATTTATTTATGACTATATATTTCTGTTAGATGGATTAAAGTTTGTTAATTGCGAATTCGAGTCTTATCATTTTTCATGTTTCAAAAGGTTTATCTTACATTAATTGTACTAAGAATAATATATTAATCGTACCTAATCGATGCAGGATGTAATGTGGACAAAAATAATTTAAAAGGCAAGTCTTTTTTTTCTTATACATGCATAAAAAGACAATTGATGAGTTCATCAATTAATTTTGTTTTTATTAATTTATCGTTTTGAAAGTAATTTAAAAACAAAAGAATTGTATTACAGAGTTTGTATAATAAGGCCTATATAGGCAATAAATAATAACTAATAATGTAACAGTAATATAATATGTATTGTAAAATGTATATCAAATTACGTACATTTGTCAAAAACATAATAATATATACATATATAATGTAAACACCTATAATAGTTAATAATAATATGATTTCATAACAATGTCGTTCTTAGTTGTTTAGATATTAAAGATCTAAATCAAATGATTTGATATCCATATGATTACTTCGGGTGACTCTGTAGATATGTTAAACCCACGATCCTTAGTATTTTCTCAGGAAGGCATACCTGGAACTTCAAGCTTGGCAGTTTGTACTGACTTTATTGAGAACTTTCTATTACTCTCCATTTAAAAATGATTTCTTTAATTTTACCATGCCAAGTCCTTATTTGGCGGTTCCGTGTTTTTCTAAGTAGAAAAATAATATAATTATTCTGTTTATTTGTTTCCTGTTTAATATATTTAATATTATTAAAAAAAAAACATTAGCGTCCAAAAATTTGACTAACTCTCAGCTCTCGGGCATAAGTTATCATAGCTCTTGACTCTGGAGTAAGTTTAATATCAATATTTGAATTATATCTACAGAAAGCGCAGTGACGGTGTGCACGTACCTATGTGTGCATAATAATCTAACATTCTAACCTAATGCAAAACGTGTTTGCAGTGTAGAATACTCATTCGTATTTGTTGACCTTTTCAACCACATGCGCGTAAACTTCAGTAATTAAAATGTTTAATCATACCGCACAGGATTAAAGATAGCGTTTTGCATTTACCATAAAACTACCACCGCCCCCAGTTAGAAATGTTGCATTTTTGTTAATTTCGTTTGAACGTAGACTGTAGTTGTATAACGAGCGTGATCAGCGGGTGTAAGCCGGTGGAAATCGCACCAAATAAATTAACACCTGCCTCGGTAAGTGTATAATAATAATCATAAAAACAACAACATATTATAACGGTGTGTGTACTGCAAAAAGGTGTTGTTTTATCCGGATCGCTCTGCGCAGTATTAATTTTGACCTTTGGGAGAATTTTATTAAAACGAAATCCAACCGTACGCGCACGCTGCAGTATATTAATTTATTTTATATTATCAGTATTGTTCGTATAATCAACTATGATGGTTATTATGTATGAGTCGTATAACATCAATATTTACATTGTGTTAACATTACCTATATGGCTATACATTGATTTATACGCATTTTGATTTATTTAAGATAGGAAAGTATTGTTTTGGTGTAGTACAATAAGCTAGGACCAATTGCGTTACATTGATTGACCAAGATGTTGTATTAATTGTTGGCTTTAGTGAAATTGGGGCACTCTCGTCTATCGACGGTGATGTTATTAGTGGAATTTTGTTTTTATTGTATGTTAGACAATTTAATAGGGGATAAGGGAGGATCAGTCTTTCCCATAAGCTGTCCAATGTCTGTGGAATTCAGTGGCGGCTCGTGAACCGTACGAGGGGTGAGGTAGATAAACAATAAATTATTAATCAATTGAATACTCCCATGGTTCTACTATAGTACAAGTAGGACTCTTTAAAAACTTCTACAGATCCTTAGTACAAGTAAAAAATGTATAATTGAATAATAATAATATGTTCATTGTTATTTGTTGATGATACCTAACCTAACCTATACACTTACGCTACACGACATGATGACAACTCTCCATTCCTTTTTCTATTAGTGGAAATCACGTCGCTTCGACAAATGACTTATGGATAATGTTGACAAACTCTGAGGCCCGAATCGTTCAGCTTCATTTAATAATAATATTCCGACTTCCCCCATTATCATAATATATATTTTTATAATCGTACCGCCGTCCGAATCGTCTGAGGCTAAATATTACTAGCCCCTCGGCACTCTTCGGCTTTCGTCGAGATCGTTCTATCGTTCCACGAACATCGTCGTGATTTTTGTAAACACTGGCGAAGTATGTATAAATATTATTATGTACTATGCCATTTAATAATATTATACATGACAAAACAAATTTATTTTGTCAGTATAATAATATTGTATAATAAAAAAAAGCTTTTCCATTATAAAATGTATAATATATTATTGAATATAATATTCTTAAAGTCGATTGGAGATAAATATAATTATAGTATAATATACTTCCTTTTTCTTTACAACACTTAGGTGAGGCTGTGCCTCACTTGCCTCACCTGATGAGACGTCACTGGTGGAATTTAGTGTGGTCAATATTCTTAGTCGGTTGAAAACTACCTCTTTTTTTTGATTCTATACTTATCCATTTATCTATGCATTATTTATTTATATTTTTGTGTACTTCAACAAGTGATGAAAAGAAAAGTTTTTCGCTGTTGGCGTTGCTATTATTGCGTTTCTAGCTGCCATATCGGGCTCCTCGTATAGTCGTATCCCTTTATGTTGCTATGTCCCGGAGTCCATATAAATAGTTTATCTGCTTTATTAAATTTGGAAATAAGGTTGCTGTTTTTTTACAGCTAAGGGCTACATTAGTATTCCATTATTGATTCCGAATTAGATAAGGTTTAAAAAGATTTAAATGGTTCTGTGCCACGTCGGATCAGTGGCGCCTTTTGAGTTTTTTTTATAGGGTTCCTTAATTTAATCAGGTCCATTTTTTTCATCGTCAGGCCACTTTTTATTTATCATAGTATTACTAAATATTATTTGATGTGCCTACCTAGGTGTGTAATAGATAATGTATGGTGTTAAACTGTTGAAGTGCAGTTATACGTTTAATAATTTAATGATTTAAAAAAAAATTAGGGAGTTGGAAATAACTCTTGTCATAATATACATTAAATTTTAAATCCATAGTCCATACATATATTATATTATTATACGCATTACGGTTTTCATAACATCATAATTATTTGGACTTTTATGCATTGGATGACGGAGTGTTTGTAAATTTGATGGCAGGCCAACAAAACACAGACAGAAGTAGGATACACCTATACCATTCCTAGCTCCCCATCTGCAGATACATTATATTATATCAGACACTAGCCGCAAAATCGGTTAGGTGTTGGGGGACGTTAGGATGCTCGAGTGATGTAATATAATATTGTACTGCGCATGCGTGTATTGTGATTAAATCGAAAATTGAATTAACTCGCGATATCATACTCGCGTTTGTTATAATAACGTTTTCGCCAAACGCATATAATTTTTTTTAGTCGTTCCCGAGAGACTCGTAGCAGCGGCGGCGTAACGAAAACACGAAATGCGCATCACTCGCCAGCCCAAACGGCTTAAAAACTGTTTGGCATGAAACCCGGCAGAGCAAACGGGCGCGATTCGGAGAAAAGACTATTGTTATTATCATTATTATCATTATAATATTACGCATGGCAAGAAGTTCGTAAAAACACGTTTTATTTTTTAGCGAACGCAAATCGAACACGAAAAAGAAAGAGTTTTAACTGACTTATTATTCAGTAATATTATGTAATATTACTACAGTAATAATAAGAATAATAAACCGTGTATATTACTAATAGCAGTTGTAGCTGAACGCATGGAATTTTACCTGAAATCATGATTAATATTACCTATTCATATTAAAACAATAATATTGTGCTCGATCATTTTCAGGGTTGATGGACCGGTTGCGCTAAACAATAGCCGTTGGTCATTTAAATTTAAAACAATACGTAAAAATAATATTTATTGTATTCAGTACAACTTTATAATTACCTACTTTATACTTCAATAAAATAAAATCTTATAATAATGAACACTTCGGTATTATCTTGTTTTATATGTATAATTACAGAAAATTACTATACTTGTATATATCATTTAAAAGTGATAATAGTTTCATTAGTGGTGCAAGGTACTACAGTGTGAGGGGAATGCCACGTTCCCCAATTTAAAATAAAATAATATTTTACTATGATTTAATCACATTCATTTATAGCCATAATATGACATATTTATGAATTGAAGACCAGCTGGTTCAACTATTTTTAATATCTAAAGCTATGAAATTGATTATTAAAACATTATAATATTTGGACTGAACTGAATTAAACATATTTGACCACTGCCAGTAAAAACCTACCTGTAGTAACCATTGTGTTATATCATATTTAAAAGTTTGTTTTATCTATAGATTTATAGGACGTAAGTTCATACTTGTGTAAGTATTAGTTATAATGACGTTTCATAACAGTCCACTTACATTATGTTATACGATATTGGCTGTAAATTAGCTATTAGCATTTTAAATGTCTTGCATTTTATCAGTAACATATGTTTTTAATTTTATATTATTTTAATATACATAGGTATAGACTACCATTGTATAATGCATAATATGATAGTTCAATGCTCATGGAATTCGATTTTAAAATTAACAATTAACAATGCGCTATTATATGCGCCACAATTTACTATGACGATGAGTCTCGTGCCTGTTACAGCTTATGATAATGAGCGTCTTATAACTTTAAGAGAGTGAAAACTACAAATTAATTATAATTTTGATAGTATTAATCGGTTATCGTTCAAATTAAAACATAATAATAATATTATGTTGTTCAACTATAAAGCGCATAAAAAACCGCGGGTACCAATCTCGTAAGTACTCGAGTAATAATTGTATTTAAATAGGTAGCTACAACTTCTACTTAATTAAAATTCTTGTTGACAACATACATGTCACCATAGGTTGTTCCGACCCTCTGGCGGTGTCGTCATCTATGTGAACGTGCCTACAATAAAGTGTAATATCGTCGCTTGGTACAAATCGTGCATTACATATTTGAATGGAACACCTCTAGCTATTTGTATATCCATAGGACACTCCTTAAAAAGAACAAAAAATCTCAAGAATATGAAAATATGGCCTTAAATATTTTGAATAACTGCATTATTGAAAAAAAAATTGGGAGCATGCTTGGTGAATCACCCTGTGTACAGCACACGATCACACGTGACAAAGAATTGAATGCAATAATTAAAATTCGAATAAAATTTGAGTATTGCTAGTTTTTTTTATTGGGTCCAACAATTTCACCACTTTTTTAGACTCAGGACTGTCAGACGGTGCGTGGTACTGTCTATTTTCAAAAGTTATTTCTTTTAAATTAAATCAAGTGTACAAATTTGAATAATAATATCTATGTCAACGAATTCAAGACGTGTTGTTTGACTATTTTCATATTTATCCATTATATGGTCTTCAATGATATTTTCCATGTCTATTGCTTCTAGTCGATTATTTCTTTTTTACATAATATATATATATACATATATATATGACAATATGTTCGTAGTTTCGTACTGAACAATTTCATCAAGATAATATACGATAAAGTAAAAACCTATGATAATATTATACTATGCTTATAGTTATTCCGCACGCAACTCGGTCGCGCCGAAAATAAATCTCGCATGCAATTCGGTTGTTACGATTATTAATCTTTATCTGCCGTACGCGATTCGGATGCACCTACGGCTCCAGGAATATCGCAATCCTCAACGATAGCTATTAACAGGGTTTAAGGTGTGCACACATAGGTATAATATTGTACGCTGCGATTTTAGAACATGACTTTTCGTTCGGTTATAGCAGGCGAATTATAATAATAATAATAATAAAGGGAGACCTCATTAGACCAAACTCGCGGCAAACCACGGCTGCAGCGGAGGAGTAGGATTTCAAAGGCTTTTATGCGCAGGGCTCTTCATTATAAAGGAGATCTTATTAAAAGATAGTACTGCAGGTTCGTCTTTTCGCCGTGAACTACTACTACCTATATAATACACTGCCACTAAACTACTCAGCCACTACTGCTGCCACTATTACTACTGCTAGCATAATACTACTAATTATAATAATAAACACGACCGCTGCGACCGCGATAACAATAATTAAATATTAATATTTCGACCTGGGTATTTATAATATTGTATACCGGGTGATTCGCCGACCATGCTCACCCCCATTTTTTCCTTTAATTATGAAATTATTCAAATTTTGGTATTTAGAATTTTTATTTATTCAGTAGATAATTTCTTTGAACATTTTGATATAAGTTTCTAATTCAAAATTCAAACGAATAGTAGTTATACCTACTTGGACTGTTTCGACAAATTTTTTATGTAGATAGATTAATATTGATCACTAAAATGTTAAAATAACCATAGTTCCATAGCTCATATCTTTCAAACCCATTATAATGGACCTTTTATCCTTTATACAAAAAATTAAAAAACTGAAGATCAAGTAGTTCAAATTTTGAGTCTGACACTTGAATATTTTCAAAAAAAAAAATAATCCATTAAATAATGTAAGTACGGGAAAAAAGGAGGTTTTCATTTTAAAAAAACAGAAGTTTGTATCTCCAGAAGGTACTCATCGTTTAAAAGTCTCAAAAAAAGTCCCCAAAAATCTGAAAATATAGTTCCTAAGTACCTATATTTACAAATTCCAAAACTGAGATTTTGAAAAACTGCATTATTGAAGGGGGTGATTTTGGTGAAACACTTAACACCCTGTATAGTGTACGCATTATATACGACAGCAACGATGCAGGTTAAGGCAGCACAACGGATATTGTTCGGCGACGGACACATTAACGAAAAAACAGACGGCGTGATTAAACCGCCGCCATGTTATATTGTACGACGACAATTCAATTTCCAAAACTAAGAGGGCGCGCGTCAACAGGTCTTGAAAACCCAGCTATATAAGTTTAATTATTATTGTTATTATTATTACATATTGTTATATAGGTACCGTTTTCGACCCTCCCGCTCGACCTCGTGGCTCGTATATATATATAAGTACGACGACAACTCTTTCGGGAACACGCGAAACGCCGTTTTGTATACATAATATTTAAACAGGTGTACTCACTTTTATAAACGAATACCATTATATACATTCGGTTTTTCCGTGTTTGTTCGTTTATTTTATTCCGTTTTGTCGGTCAATTACGAGGGTTCACGTCGTGCCCAACCTCCCCACACCCCCGAAAGCCCGGGATCTTTCGGCCCGGGATTGTGTGTTCGATTAACACACGCTGCACACACGTTAAATCCAAATAATGGAAAACGTTTTTTTTTATGCTGCTGTTGCTGCTGCTGATAGTATAACGTATACAATATTTTAATACATCGTTTTTTACATCGTACTTTTTATCTCTTCTCGTCCGTCCTTTGTACACGTGTTTTGCATTATTCGCGTGTTGTGCATGTACAAACACGGACCATTCCAATAATATATTATCCGTATATCGATGTATGTTATATTATTACTACTTACTAGAGCGACCTTATCGATTCTTCAGCTAGTTTAACATTGAAGTTTTTTTTTTGTTTTTTACTACACTGCACATACGCGTTGCCTAAAATTGTGTATCTACTGTAATGCACAATTTGATTTACCAAACATGCCAATTCTCCACTATCTTTGAAATTAATTAGTAATGAGTTAAACCAAACTATGGTTTAAAAAATTTATAAAATAATATACATTTTCATCACGAGGCCCAAATATTTAAATACTAAGATTCTTATAACATTTAAGGATAGTGTCTTGTTTCAAAACAAATATGCTCTTTTTTACTTTGAGTTGTTGAGTAGGTACTCAATTTTTTTTGAAAAATTTGTTGTATCTTAATCGAAATTTGAACAAATAGATTCTAAGTTTTTAAACTTTATAGTTTATGTTATATTCCTACTAAGGACTAAAAGTCCCTAAAATAATGGTTTTATATGAAACATAAAATAGATTTAATATTTACTACGGTACTTTTTTTCAAATTATAAAATGTTAATAAATATATTTCCTAACTACTATAATTTAAAAACCATCATAGTCGTTATATCTTTTAAATCTATATTATTATAATGGAGTATTATCATTAGTACCTACATAAAGTTTAATAACTCAGAAACTACTTATTTCAGTTTCAATTTATAAAATACGTACATCTTCAAAATTAAAAAAATCGTCTGTTTCGCAATTTATAATAAAAAGGATATTGATACATCTAAGTTAAAAACTAAGTATTTAAAATATGGTTTTTATAATTTATAAGTACGTTTTCAAAATGTCAAAAATAATAATTTGAATGAAATACTTAAATATCTATACATAATTAAACATTTAATGTGAATGCTCGGTGAATCACTCTGAATATATATAATGTTTCACTAAAGCCCATATATTGATATATAATATATATATATATATATATGAATATTATACATATTTACCCATACAGTGTCCCGTGAGGATATACCTATTAGTCGTAGAGGGGGACCGGTCGCCCGGCCAAAAACCGGTTTTTTGCCGTTTTACTTATTAATTAAAAAAATTGTTAAAAATCAGGAAATTAATGAAATTAAAATGTTGAAACGTCAATATTTTCAGAAAAATGAACTCTACAAAATGGCAATCTTCAATATTTTTTTAAATAATTAATTAAAAAAATAATTTTTTTAACTTTTTTACCAAAACATAAAAATAAATAAAAAATTAGTTATTTGTAGTGCTTATCTCTGTGAGTCTTAATAAGAAAACAGAATTACGATATCTCTATTACTTCAGGAGATATCGCAATGAGTAAATCCTCACGGGACACTCTGTATATTGATAAAAAAAAAAATGCATTGCTCCGCTCAGAATCTAGATTATAATTATTATTGCCATTCTGGTCTTGGTGTTTTTTTTAATTTTTATAGTTGATTGATTGAGTTCCATAAATTTTTTTTACAACAATTTTAACAAAAAAATAAGTATTTACCTAGCAAGTAGCAGTCAACAGACAACATAATAGATGTCCAATAATACCTAATAGTGATAAACTACAAAGTGAAAAGTGCTGTAGACCTACACAGTATTACTCTTAGGTATATGTTCTATTTTTGTTTTTGTGTGCATCAATTACTTACCTATTTTATCTAATCTGCTTATTGTGCTTTAGCACAGTAGATAGTAAATATTCAGTTATTAATAAGTATTTGCTTGGTTTTAATTTAGTTAAGTTATATTTCTATTTAACTAGTACTTTCTATAAGTTAAAAAAAATGAAAAGTAAATTCCAACTTAAAACTTAACTCAAATATTATAGCAATATTAACTTAATTTGACGAGTCAAAAAAATTAATTCACCAACCTTGAATTAATTACATTATGACTCTGATTAACTTATATATACCAATTATCCATAGATAATTACAGTGTTTTATAAATGTATTACAATGTTTTTAACATACGAAATATTAATTTTGACCAAAATTCCCCTCCCCCCAAATCACCTATCGAACACATCACTGGGGTGCGTATACGACACGTCAGCTGTGGTGGCGGTGGCGATTGCGGTGGCGGTGATGGTGTAATACACAATTAAGTCCAAATAGATGAGAGTATACTATTACTACAATTATTCGAGGACCGAAGGGAGAGAGAAATGGGATAATGCTAATAAATAAGATTAGTGCAGTGCTAACTTACACCGGTCGTACACTCAACCCTTTCCGGTGTGCTTGTGTGTTCTATAATGTATATATTATTGTATAGGTTTGAACGTTTCTCTCTCTATCCACGCTATAATATTACTATATTTTGATATTATATAATACGTACAACCGTGTGCTCTCATCTCTCGTTCGGAATTAAACTCCACGAACACAGCTTAATATTATTATATAACCAATAAACATTTATCGTAGTCCGACCCAAAAGGCGAGTAGTGTGCCTATGTAATCTATTTACTACAGCCTTATATAAATAGTAAATAATGAACAATATCAAACGAAAATATTATTATGAACAAGACATTCGTGCGTGATGATGTATAATATAATAATGACAATTTTAATGAAAGACAAAATAAATACATCATTTTTTTTTTTTTTATTGAACAAAAATTTATATTTACAATCTGTATTTCCATGTAGTACAATAAGTAAATGGGATGTTGGTTGATTAACGGGAGGGGGAAGTCACCCAATGGTTGTACCCCGTAAATACATCATATTTTATAGTGCCTTGTTTTTTGTCATATTATTAATCGATTAATATACAAAAAAAACAATACATCATTACATTATTATTGTAATCAATAATACTGATTTTCTGTGCAGTAATGTATTTCGGCATTAATAAATTGTACACACGAAATTCGAAGGAAAAAAATTAAATTTCGTATATTATAACTTAGTATAAAGTATAAACATCAAATGCTTGTTGGAATCTCTGTATCACCACTTGTCCTCACAATTTCCGTGGTTTTTTTTACAATAAACGTTACAGAACTCTAACTTTGGGGTTGTTTTTATTTTTTCTATAGTACAAAATTTATAATTTATTTGCAAATATATGCTACCTTTTAAAGTTCACGCTTAATCGAATGAAATACTCGAGTTGTGTAAAATATCCAAACAACAAAAACGCTAAATTGAACAGATGCATATAAATATGAATTCAATGTATTAAACTGAAAGGAGTTAGTTAGCACAAAACAGTTATTATTCTTTTTAATGTGCCAAGAGTGTACCTCTACGGCTCTACCGACTTATTGGGACCATTCGTGTATTGTTCCGTTATAAATGTTTTCGAACACATTTTAATATTTGTTCTGTTTTAATTTGTTAAAATTACATACTTACAAAGTTACAACCTTTTAAAAAGCGGGTGTATGATGTTCCCTTAATATAATATAGTAATTATACATTAAAATTATAGTGCTATAACCGTTGTGAAGAAGAAAAACAGTAGGTAGTCCAGTTATTGTGTAATTGCGTTAATTTTTTCCTTCTCAGTGATAAATTACACAGCTACCTACAACATTTCAAAAATAATTGTTAAAAACCGATAAAATGAAAGCACAAAAAAAAATATGTTAAATTGCTTAAATGTTTTATTATTTTTATATAAAAGTCGTTAAATCACACTATATTATTATAATAATATTCTTAAACGACAAACTCAAATTACAATTTAATTTTTTTATTATTTCATCTTTTTAGCATTAACTTAAAAGTTAATAACTATGATTACAATTTTTCAATTTACATTTTTTATATAGGTATGTTCCATTATATTATATTGTCCTAATATCTATATAAATCAGTTTTTTTAAGTACTAATTTGTTTTTAGCGTTCATTTTGCTGTAAAATGATTTTGAGCAGTTGGTCAGTGAAAAAATTAATTCAAATTTAAAATTCAATAATAACATAAAAATAATATTGTTTATAGGTAGTTAATAATTAATTAAGTGATAACTAGGGGCCGGAGTTATATTTTTTTTGAGTCTATGCAGTCAGACGGGGGTTTGAAATCTTTACAAATCATGAAACAGGTGAGTTAATGGCAAAAGTTTTTTTTGCATATTTGGGAATATTTTAAGATAAAAGAAATTTTGTATAATAAAGAATATTAGAGAATATATCTATTCATTTTTATTGATGTTCGATATTTTTTGTTGCAGCGGCGTAAATAATATAAATTATAATATGTCCAATAATGGTGATATGAAATTAATATATTATATATTTATATACCATCGTATATACGATTGTTATACCCTAAAACGGGACAGTCACTAGCAGTTTTTTATCCCAATTTATTTCATGTTACAATTGTAGCTCACATGTTCAATAGGGTTTCAGAAAAGGTTAGAGAAATGTATCCAGACATAATTAAATTAATCAATAACAAAAAAAAAGTATTTCTAAAATCTCCATACCGTGTACAAGTGTGTAAAGAAATCTTACCAGATATTTCGTTACCCCCGAACCAATATTAACCAGATGGGGAAAGTGGTTGGAAGCTGCTATTTTTAACTTGTGATATAATCCAAGGCTTATAAAAAGTTACTGTCAAAAATCTACCAATAGTAATATAAATAATTGTCAAAAAAATTGAATATTAAATATTATTAATAACAATTTAATCAAACTTTTTTTAACATGAATTATTTTTTTTTATGTACCTACCCATTTATATCAGGTTCTTGTATTATTTTGCATATAAATGCATATTTTTAGTTCAAGAGAATATTTTAATAAAAAAGCATATTTTTTGCATATTTTATTGTGATTTTTAAAGAATATTGAAAGAATATTTTCAACTGTTTAAGAGAATATTAGCATCTTATTTTGGCTACCTATTTTCAAAGAATATAATTCCGGCCCCTAGTGATAACTAATATTTCGTTTTCCTAGGCCCGTTTCCCAGCCACTCATATAACGACGAATGTGGAACAGGTGTCACGTAATTAAAAATCAAAATCAAAATAGTGAAATAGATTGAAATTAAATTCATCATTTTGATTTCAAGCCCCGACTATAAAATATTATATTATACCCATACAAGAATATTTTGAATACATCGGGAGGATAATCTTTTGGATTCGGAAATGGAGAGTTCGAGGAAAGGCTTAATATCACGTGCAGTAATTTAAGTGACTGATACAGCGTAGGTACATTTAATATGGTCGCTGAAACGGTGTATTACGCTGTGGCGTTTTCGCAGCGAAGCCGTTTCGGGATTTTCGGGAGATCGCGGCGAGAGCAGCAATAAATATTACTTCCGTCTGGAATATCAAATCGGATGGCGAATATAATACAATTTCTACCACCGCCACACGCACTACACGTGTATTGTACATCGATCATAAAATATATTTTTTGTCTTCATATTATATATGTTTCCGATACGCGAGTGAAAAAAACAAAAAACAGAGAGAAAAAGTTGTTTTCCCCTTCTCTATTGTTCCTCGGCATACTTTTGCCAGTGCTGTGCAGTGGGAGCCGCGGCACACCCCGTACAACCGAAAACTTTACTCTTATACGAAAGCTCCTCCGGCAAAAAATTATTTATCGATGCGATTTCTGTCTTTATATATTATATAATATACGAAGAGAAAAGAATTTTTTTTTACTTACGCGCGTTTAACTTTTTCGGTATACTGTGCTGCTGCAGCTTATTATTATTATATTTATTTATTTATTGTGTTATTATGATACGTTTTCCGTTTTATTTTTCAGTTAATACTATCGACGGTCAGAGCTTGGAACTCTGCAACAAACTCGAACACGTCTTACATGGACGACGTAAGTAATTTATTTCTAATCCATATTATATATATTATATGTATATAAATAATACTGCTATAATAATAATATATAGGTACATGCGCGGCGTTCGTAGTTCGTACGCATTTAAGCCGTGTTAAGGTTTTAATATCCATTATAGCATGTTATTAAATTTAATATTATATAAATGTACCTCCGCAGTCAGTTATTTTTTTTTTTTACAACGACCTTTATAACGCAGGTACTAGGAGGTCGTAATATATATATATATATATATATATATACGCGTATTAATATTTACGGTATTTATATTTTTCTCTCGCCCGAACGCACACCGAATATAATATATTCGTAGGTTAGGTCTACCTACCCTAAATTATAACAATATACCAACAGACACATCGGATTCATTAACGAGATTTTTTCCCCATTTCCCATTATTATATTATTATCGTCACCGTAAGCTCCCGTTTTTCCGTGCATATTTCATTACGCAACCTACGCTCGCGTGTAATAATAATATTATACACCTGAAGTGCATTTGGGACGAATTTCAGAGTCGCGGTGATGCGACTGTAGGTATATATATATATATATACATTATAATATTCCGTAGATACATATTATACAGTGGCAGCAGTTGACAGCGGGTATATAAAGTGCGCATATACGACAACACGTCACATTTGAAGTTTGGACTGTTCGGATGACTGAATTATAAATGGGGCACTAATCGATTCTCTCGGGCGTATTTCTGCAATATTTAATTTATGTTGCGTCTCTTGAGTGTGTAGGTTTGGTATATCTAAAGCTTTATACGTAACGATTTTAATTCGACATAATATATATATATA
>WHPZ01590460.1:0-12464 GCA_016617965.1 Macrosiphum rosae
TCCAATATTCACCTATAATTACCTAGGAAATAATAACGGATGTAAAGAAATCATGATTAACGAAGTCACCTACCAGCTATCATCTGTTATATATGGGTATATACATATAATACTGGCACTGATGTTAAATTATAGTGTGTACGCTATAAAAGAAAAAAGTCAAACTTTTATTATAACGATCGTAATAAAACTAATAATGTTGATGACGTTTTATGGTTGTTTTGTTAAATATTTTGTGATATTAGAGAACTAAATTTACAATTTACAAGTCCCGAAGGAAACGAGTGAATTAAATTTTAACGGTTTAATATATTTTATTATTATTGTTGTTGTTTTTGTTGTTGTTGTTGTATTTGAAACTGTCACAGTTTAACTTTAAACCAAACACGCGTATATCGATTCAAAAGTGCCTCAAACTAATATTGATAAAGTAATTTTACTTGTTTTTTTATAATTAATTAACAATTCAATGAGGTGTAAAATACTAAAAACGATACCTACTATATAGGTACATGGCTATATTATGGTAGCCGGTAGGTGATTAAAATAATTTTTTTTTGCTAACCTTATTTTTATATTATGATTCAAATGAATTGTAAAACAATATAACATAAATCAAAAATTTTTTTGGACGATCAACAAAAAGTTCGAAAAAAATATATATTATGGTATAGAAACATCTGTACTCGTGGATTGGAAACTTAAATAATAACAATTATTAATATATGATTTTATATTATGATGATAATGATAATAATAATTATACTATGAGAACTATGCATTGTTGTGTACTCCGGATTTGTAAAGCTACTGCTTATGTTTACAAGTTATTACAACTATATGAAATCTGAGGAACAATATACGTGTCAAACAACGAAAGAGATATTATCTTGCATTGGGTTTAAGTTTCAAACAAAAAGATGTATCCTCCTGATTAAGGCCTTTATAGGGAGTCGACGTCTGGGAAAAATACAAAACATAACACAAAAACGGTCTAAACGTTCGTGGATATAATATTTTGAAAAGAACATTATCAAAAACAAACATTTTTATTTTTTACTTTCCAACTTTTAGAGCGACCAAACGGTTAAAATTATGAGAACAATATTATAGTATATAGTAGGTACAACGTGTATTTGGATCCAAAACACAAAAAATATTTTTGTGGCATCAACTAATATAATGATACCGTAGAAGGTGTACAAAAACCATTTCGTTGCTACCTAGGTCGAAAATAACAAAAATTGTATTTTCTTTTTTATTCGTTGATTATATTGTATATTATACATTATGTATGGATAACAGAGGAAACCCAAATATTGTATATACATTATTATATCGCACGTTTTATAGAGGTACATTGTTTTATACTTTTTTTACATTGTCTTTCGTTTCGTAGTTTGAATACCAAATCGTTCGTCGATATCCCATACACCGACGACGGTGAACAATCGTGAGGTGTTATTGTAAAATTTTTCATTTTTCTTTTTTATCCTCAACAAAAATCGTTTTCCTACGCTGGTTTTCGGTAGTACCATATAAATAAAAATTGTTGTTTTCAAAGACGTGCGTATAGTGTGTGTACATACCTACCTATAATATATGATATTCGAATATACACGACACACAGTCACGCAGAGAACGTATATTAGCACCTGTAAGGCCGTCAAAATATATCACTACAAAGAATGGTAAGGTATCGGCATTTAACACGCTAGTCTGACATCGATCATTTCGCACCAACCAAGAGAAAATCGGATATTATGTGAGACAATGAGTAATGTATTCCAATAATATATTATTAGGATTATCTCTTATATACACAATGAAGACCAACATTTTCTCTTGCTACAAAATATGCATGATGTCCTAGCTGTACATTTTATAATAATATTAGTTGAACACAATAATTAATGATATTATTATACGACACAAATATGTATACAACGATATTATGATGTACCTATTATTTACTACGTTTACATGATACGAGTTGAACCGTTCTTAAATGAAACCGATTTTATTATGAGTCGATCTAAATTTCCTGACCTGTTTACATGTGTCTTAAATTGGTATTTTATAAAATTCATTATTCCATGAAATTGATATTTCTTTCCAGCTCCATTATCATATTGAATACTTATCAGTTATCAATAATCAAATATTAAACGATATTAAATATCAATTATTATTTTACGTATGTTATACGCACGATTTAAGATAGTTAAATCGTGGTTATACGTGAAAATAAAATCTGATTAATCTGTACTATAAAAAAAAATATCATGGTATTATGTTATCACTTATATCAAAATAAAATAGATCGATTTAGAGTGTTTACATGTACAAAAATACAGCCGACTTTATTAATTAAACCGATTTAATTTGGTTTAACCACATATTCGAGCGTCCTTAAATAAAAACGGTTTATGTTATTAAGGTCACTTTAAAGCGTTTACATGATGCATGATTAGACCGCTTTAGTTATTAAACCGACTTTAATTGTGCATGTAAACGTAGTAATTTACAACTATAGGTCTAGGGCTAAGCTGATAGTCTTGCGGGATAAGCATGCACTTTTATGTACACTAAAAATGGAAAATATGCATTTTAAAATACAAAATGCAAAGTGAACTTTCTAAATAACATTTAAAAAAGCCGTCAGGAAGGTAACAACTCTGTTGTACAGTAGGAGCCGATTGCATCTCATAATTGAGTAAGTCGCCGTAATGGATAATATGTGAAATTGAATTCAATGATAATTATATATAATAACTTTATACGATGAAATACGATTTGAGACGTCTAACCAAGATTACCCCAAATAATTATTTTAATAATAAAATTAAATATTAACAAATGTGCGTATTAACCCCCCCCCCCCCGATTATTTTAAATAGTAATGAGATATTCACTATAATCAAAGTACAAAGTAGAATTAATCCTCTACCAGAATCCCCCCTCGAAGTAGGCTATGGAATCATTTTTCTACAAGAAAAAGTGACTCCAGACATGAAAAAATAAAATAAATAAACACAATTCATTGAAAATCATTACATTTATCCCTCCATTCATCATCAAAAACATTCGAAAATACAATAATCGTTATTTAAATGTATAAATAATACTACAAAATACAACTTTTATAAATAAATAATAATACAGTTATTGTTGTCAATGTTGCTGGGTTGGCATGAGCTAAAATGTCGAAAATATAAACTTAGAATTTCGTGTGTGTATAATATTATATAGGCAGTAATATCAATTACATTGATCGAACCTTATAATTATTTCTGCTCAAAGTATAAGTAATACAAATTACTTATATTAATATTATGTTAAATTTACCGTCCTGGTTATAATTTATAACTAACATTGAACGTAGTCTTACCTTTCCTTATTTTCGGCCATCAACCGCGATTTTACGGAGTCTTCGAAAAGGTTCGAATGACGTCGGTGGTAGTGGGACTAAGGAAGGCATATTATTATAGTGGTCACATCTATTCCATCGTCGTAAATATCTGCATCACGGTAGGTCCATTTCATCACGGTCCACCGAAACGGCAAGGCGAGAGTACAAGCTGGCTCGTCGTTCGTCGACCGTGTCTCGAGTTGAGTACGGTGACCCAAAGTCCGCGGGTAATGTGCAGGACACGTGACGTTTTTCATGTGGTGTACATGCCTGGGTAGTCTCCATATTATATAAAATGCATAGACTATAGGCACGCAATACTTTGAATCGTATTGAACACCGAAAGGATCGCCAACGATAGGGCACTGCAACAGAGTCATATAATATATTTTATTTCACTTGTTTTTCTAGTGATTTTTTCGAATGTAGCGAAATTAAAAACAAATTTGACATGCTCTACAATGTTGGTTTTACGCACTTCGTTTGAATATGTTTCACCTTATATCGTTGCAAAATTGATATAGTTAAATGATTTAGTAACACAGCTGTTTTTGTAACATTTTTGGTATAGCGAATCGTATAATAATTAGTGTGTACCTTTACAGTCATTGCAGAAGTACCTATAGGCTATAACACGAATACCTACAATTAAATAAGAAATAAATTAATATGTTTATAGCCCGAACTTAAACCTCATCGTATTCTATACTGTAAAAAATAATAATATATTATGTTACAGACATAATAATTACAATAATACGATCAATAAATTACATTTCTGGGGGGGGGGGGTATTTGATCCTGCAAAACATCTAAATACTGAGAACAGTTTAAGAAAGTGATATAATATTATAATCGAGATATTTTGTGAGACAAATACTCCATACTTACCTAAAATAATAGAATAATCGTCCGAAAAAAAGTTATTATAATATTATAGCCTGTCTTGTCATAGCTATTGCAGTAGATGTAAATGTTTTTAAATATTGTCTGTTCAGTGTGTACTTTTTACTGTCAATATATACTTAATTTTAGAGGCTAATTAAATGCAATATTTGTTTTATCCCCCAACAGTCGGCACTCGAATCCCTGTTCAACATTACATTGCATCTTATTTCCAGGAAAATAATATTTTTTTTTGCCGTGAAGACCACTACTGTTCTGCTTTACTTCATATTATGATATTATTATACTGCGGATGCGTCCAAAATGCACGTTGACAAAACCGTTGTGAACCGCATACACGCCTATTGCCTATATTATATTTTTATTACCTATATACCTATCTACTTAACGCGATGCCCAGAACTGTTTTGTAACGTATATTATTATATAATATACGGTCGTAAAATAATGGTAAGACCGTAACGTACATACTCTATAATAAACCCCAAACCAACCGCCGTCATGGAACATAATGCGTACGAGGTGTGCGTATATAAATTTATCGGACAAGATAGGCGGGCTGAGAGGTGTTAGGGGTTGGGAACATCTGACCCGGTCACGAAAAAAATAATAAAAATTTGGTACCGACGACCACGACGATGGCGGTGGCGGAGGCTGAGGCGGCGACAGCTACACGACTAATTCGCTCGTGAAACGCAAGCGCGTCGCCTGCCGCCGACGTTCACAACAAGTGTGCCGCGCCGTCGGGTTCAGTATCGCGACCGGCTTTTGCCGAACTCGATCTCGTCCGGTGCATCACAGCGCTCATCGTCTAGCCACCGCCGCCGTCGTAAAAAGCCAAGTAACAGTGTCTGACGTAGTAACAAAAATAATATTATAATATTGACACAAAATATTTTCATATATTTTCACGTCGTCGTTTTCGTATGACATTATGTCTATACTATCCGCCGCTATTTTTTCTATTATAATAATATAATTTGTATTAGGCGCGATCGTTTTTTTGCCATTTCGAGTTTCCGTTCGTTCCGTTTACGCGAGAGGATGAAAATCGTCGCGTCGTCGGTCGTCCGATGAAATCCACCGGTAGACTGCACCTGCAGAGGAACATCAGACCCGCCGCCGGGTCCGATGGACCTATGAAGCGTCTTGGCGTAGACCTGCACAATCAGATCGGGTTCAAGGGCCACAAGTACGACGTGAGGAGTTCGAGTTTCGAGAGTTCGGGCAAGGTGTTACCGTGGACCGGGTAAGTCGATAAACGCGTACTTACTTACTACTTAGGCATAAATACATTATTATTGGCCGCGAGGTTGCCTGTTTCAACGGTTTTTGAGATCGCCGATTTTGGCGTGTAGAAAAAACAACGTGTGACTTGAACGAGTATAAATTATGTACACTTTTGAAAACGTTTCCATATAATATTTTAACAAAGAGCCATTATTTTAAGTGTCTTATTCTGTGATCTACGAATTTAATTATACACAATCTGTTGCGTACTTGATCAATCTGTCAATATATTAAGTAGTTAATTAAATATATTTAGTCCCTATTATTTTTTTTTTTAATTGAATCAATAGTATTATATAGTTGAAGAAATCGTGTTTTTTTCACGAAAATATTTTAAATAAGATGTATCGCTTAGCTTTGAAATAAAATAATGTATTATTAGTATAGAATAATGAATAGACGGATTATAAAAATAAAAACTATAATTGTAGAACAATACAATGTTATTGAGAATCGTTATATTGTACTCTTGAGTTACCTACTAAAATAGCTTAACAAACAACTGTGATATTTTTTTAAAAATATGTCTGACAAATGAAAATAACTTAATTTTAAATGATAAATACATCATACCATTTTAATAAATATATTTCTATGCAACGTTTAGTAATAAAGCATAGTTTTATGTACCTATTTAATATTACACTTATCTCTTATTGTTTTAATAAATTATATTATAGGTATCCAGATTCATATCTTATGATTTTCTGTATACATGGTATGTGTATTATAACATACGCATTATAAATTAAGGTATATAATATTATATATTATTATAAATTATTGGTGATCACTACGAATATAAAAATTATAACAACTGCTAAGTCGAAGCCTTGTAGTAACCGTACAACCTGCCAACAAGAATGATTATATTTTTGCGCCACGAGCAGTTATGGCGCCAGAACATAATATTATTAATAATACAGCTGCAGGTGGGTAGCATAATAATAATATTTGTATTTTGTTTTACACCCAAAAGCAATATTGTCCACCTTAATGAGTTCGAGTAGACTGGAAGCGATGGAATAAAGTAATTTATTCAACATTTTATACTTTCATATTACCTATAGATAATATTATACAATTTCACATAGGAATTTTCAAAATGTACAAATCTTATAATTCAAGTTTTTGAAAACTATAAAAACGAAAAATGACTAGAGATGAAAAAATGGACCTGGAGTTAGAATTCAGGCAAACTTTAATTTGTTTTCCAAATCATTATTCACATCACTAGATCGAATGGATCACGTCGGATAATGGAATTACGAACAAATTCCTATGTCGCGCGCGTGACGGACAGAGACAGCTAATCACCGCTTATATAAAAATCAAACACAATATATCCCGTGGTCGTTCGAGGGCATATTATATACCTATATATATTATATAGTCGAAAAGGGATTTATGGACACCCACTGTAAATTATACCTTTAGCATTGAACAAAATAACAATTATAAATTAATACAATTAGTTTTTGCACGCATGAAAAAGCCGATCCGATAAAATAATCTGTAGTAGGTACCATTGAACGTGAGGATCAATTCTATGTATAGTAGGTACTAGGTACTCAAAGGATGATGTTTTTTTTAGGAGTTCAGTGTAGGCGATTTCTTCTATTTATATATTTTGTTAGTTAGTGACAAAACGGCGGGCCAACCGTCGATAACCCAATGTTAGCAATGAACTGTACATGTAATAATATTATAAAATGATATCTACAAAATTGATCGATAAGAATAGGGATAAGTACGTTTTCTAATACAATATAACATTTCAAACCTCCCCTCATAATTTCTCTAAATTGATCGTTCATATACCTCACTATTATTTTCACATTTAATATTATAGCATTAAAAAATTTAAATGTAAAAGATGTGATGAAATTCAAAACTTCACTAATTTATACTATAGACATCGTATTGCAATTTAATACGGTGTGCATACAATTCCCAACAAACATGACAACTTTTCTCACATTTATTCGACTAATTTGTTTAAGATTATAATTTTATTATATTTTTTTCTGTTATTTCTTGTCATCATATTAAAGTTTGAAATATACTTATGTGAGGAGGGGATACTAAACAGGTGGTTTACAACTAACCTAACCTATAATGTAGTAATTTTTTTAATGTGGAATATACGCTCGCAGCTTTAGAACTTAACTGTACCTGGTGGAATTTATCCTGTAAGCTTAATATTATAAGTTTCCGAAACTCGGGTTTGAAATGTTCCGAAATATCTCCTGACCTTATACTTTTGACATCCAACCGCCGAGATATTGTTTCCACGAATTACAAAAATAAGCTGGTCGTATAACTATACCGCGATTCTGGACTTCACCGCAACTATGGTACAAAGTTATAATATGTGTATAGATTTTGTGTAAAACGGTATACGCATTACAATAATTGTCTTGGCAGTTAGGTTACATGTTGCCCCATCTATGGTCAGAATAATTATAATGTCTAAAATCAAATAGGAAACACAAACTAATTTAAGTTTTGACTTTTTTAGGTGGATTTTGGAGACATGGAACGAATGTTCTGATGATCTGTGCCACAAAGTTAAAACATAGAGAGATTTAAAATGCATCACTATTGTTACTCGCGTTCGTGACTATATATTTTCCATTATATAGTGTACTCTATATAAAGAAGATTTAATTTATCCCGTCCTGTAAATTATAATCAATCGTCGAGGAAATGGACACAGGTTTAATGTTTTTCCAAAAGTAAAACAATAATTAATTCCTTATAAGTAGTTTTCAAGAAGAAAAAAAACTAAACCCTCGATACAGCGTAAACATTTTATTATGTAACGTATATAATATAATATTATATTCTTTCTTTTTTTGGTTCAGTTCAAAATTGTGCCAATCAATACAATATAATTTATATGGCTCGATTGTGTAACACGTAGATACCAAGAGAAATTACGAAGTATTTATTTTGTGACGTAATAAGTAATCAAATCTGTAAAGTTTTAAGCTAATTTTATGAATAATATATCTAATAATGAACATAAATATAATATAGCTTTATACCAGATGACCTACAAGACCAACCTAGATGTGTAACTACAATCCATGCGTATTGCATAATAGACATTCGCGGAATTCTCTTGGGCAAAAAATATTAAAATAATATTTTTCATAGGTACATGACATTACCTATATTATCTTTCGCCGTACTCCTGTGAAATATTATTCAAAATTATTTTCGTCCGTATCCCAAATAGCCAATTAAAATCGAAATCGAAGCGTTATGCATCGCGTTATAAACCAAAGGATGATCAGTAATTCGATACCACATATTTTAATTCATATAATATGTATATTATATTATATACATATCCCCATATTATATCGAGAACGTAAATCCTTTGTAGTCGTGTCTCCCCAAAGAGTTACCAACTTTTAATCAAAATTGGAACATTTTTGTTAGCTCAATGTCTCAATGTATATAAATATTTGTTTTATTCTCATTGCCAAAACGGATAATTCGGTATAACTCTCCTAGGACGTTGTATAATAATTACAAGATATGAAATTTTGTTATTGTATTTACCTATTTGGTTTTATTTTCATTGTTATTGAGTGGGTCCAACTTTAATATAACTACTCTATTCACTACAATACGATTTGATGTATTGCTATATTTATTAATATATTATATATGATTAGAAGCTGAATATTGACCAAAATAGGTTACAATATAATAATAGTATTTACAATAAATTGTAATTATATAATATATGAGATTCTCATACCATTTTTTATTTTACTGATGAGGTATAAATTTGATATGAATTTGAATATTGTGGGGATGTAGCTTTGTTCAGGAGTATTAGCATTATTATTACATAGTATCAGTGTTGTAAAAAATACCACCCAAATACTATAAATAGTTAAGTATTTGAATAATACTCAAATACTTTTTAGAAGTATTTGAAATAATCTTCAAACACAAAAAAAAAATAATTCTATTTAGTTGTTAATAATTTGTTATATTGAAAAATTTGTTTATTTTTTATTAAAACCATGATCGTTCAATAATCAAAATGCTGATCACTCATATTAGTTCTTTTTTTTTTAGTGATAGTTGCACCACAACAATGAACTTAGCTCTACAGAGAGTTTTATATTATTAGTTACAAGCACGATTTAAGATAGGTATCTTAAATCGTGGTTTAAAGCTATATGTATGTATTTAGATATCCCATAAACGATTTATTTAAGCTATTAATCGACGAAAACCGATATCGAATTGTCCATAAATGATAAATATATAACATAACATTGTTGTAATGTTGAAGGATAACTATGACAGCATAGTATTTTTATTTAACAATGGTTATAAATAGAAACAAATTAAGAAATAAAACAATAAAAAAAAAAATTAATTAAATAATATTATTCAATAGTAAAATAAAGTATTTAAAATACCATTCAAGTACTTCAAAGTAAAAATGTATTTAAAAAAGTATTCAATGCGGAAAAAGTATTTGAATACTTTTACTCAAACACTTTACAATGTATATGTAGCGTATATGTATATAATTATTAATCCATTTTGATCTCTAAAACTGCACATTTATTTTAAGACCAAAACCCAGCCTGTATTCATGCAGAATATCAAAGTATTATTATGGATTCCAATTTCAAAACCAAAATATATTTTGATTCATTTTTATCATTTTTTTTTATAGATTCGGTAAAGTATTATCGATATAATATTTTCATATAGAATATGTACGGTGACTTTCAAACCAAAGACCTGTTTTAGAAAAAAAAAATATATATAATATATAATATTATACAAACGTTGTGAATATTACAATTTTAAATTGTAGATAATAATACATCAATAATACAATTTCACAATTGCTTAATATTCAAAACAATATTATTTACGCCTTAAGACCAGACTAGAAAAGTGGAAAATATTGAATTAGTTCTAACAGCTGGCACCGGAGTGCAAACACACTAATAACACGCGTTTGTTGCCTATTCTCGGTTTCTCAAGCAAAAAAAATAAAATAAAATACGTATACGACAATCTGTAGTCTGTATAGTGCATCATTTAATAATACATACGATTTACTATTACAGTATTTTTTTATTATCGTTTGAAGGGTTCGAATATTCTGTTTAGGCAGAAAAAAAATATAGTTTTTTAACTATGATTTTTCTCGAAAGACCGATCTCATAACGAGCAATGTGCGTGATATCACTAGTATAATAATATAGTGTATATCATATGTGAAGCATAAAAAAACCGCTCAAACCTTAAAATGTAGGTCATCATTTTTATTTATTTGCAGAAGAAACGATGTTATAATATTATATTTCGTCAGAGCTATTGTATATATATATATATATATTATATAGTTGTTACCCTTTGGTAGTTCATATTTTTCTATTGGGGAATTAATCGATATTATACGAACTGATATATTACAGCCTGTATTGTAATAGGTGTGATTCTATAACATTTTTACATTTTAAATATGTAGGTATATTATATAATATCATATTTCGCAGAACTCTGCAGCGGTTGTATAGGGATCAAACAAAACGGAAATTAATCCTATCAGATGAAAATATATATCGTAAGGAGAGTGGAAGCAGCATTTACAAGTATAATAATAATATGTGACATTAAAAAATATTATATTATACGATACCTACAATCCAGCACGCAACATAATATATTTGTAGTACCTACGCTACGTCAAGTCTTATCAACCATAAGCCGCCACGCTGGTCGTTGAGAATCACAATGTTCAGACGCGTAATACCTCGATAAACGACCGTTTGATGGATTTTAACTAGTTCCACAAATACTTTATATAATATGGACAGTATATTAAAATAGTGTTTAATGATTTCGCATAGTGCAAAAGTTAAGTCTTTAATAATGTTTTATGAAAATAAAAAAATTGTATCTGGTGCGCGACGACGTACACTATGTAGATTGTAGGTAGGTAATTATATTATAATTTTGGAACCTGTGCCTAAAATTCACCAAATGTTCTGCTACTGCACGCCTAATTTCACTCACTAAAATATTTTAAAATGAGAGACCTGCTCTGACTGAGCAATATGCGTATGAATTAGAAACATTGCACACTTTTCAATTTCCTTCTGCACGTTTCACACCAGCTGTTATTGCACATAGTGTGTGCTACAACTGTGACTTCTCACAATTTTAAACCCTGTTAGATCTATATTATTGTAATAATATACCCTTCTATTTGCAAAAAACCGATATTATTGGGTCATACATATTATCAGTGGTGCCTAGACAGGTTAGCAAGTACTGCAACTGCATTTTCTCTCGAGGGGGGTGGGGGGTTGGAGGGTTTGTGGGTCGGTGTGGTGTCACAGGGAAGTGCATACATTTATAATATAAACTATATTAGGTTTCTATGTACAATATAAAAATGAATGTTTGTCTGTCTGCAGTGTGTCCTTTATGCGTTCCAAACGTCTGGACCAATGTTGATCACATTTGTTACAGAGATAGATGAGACATCCCAGCAGAAAATAGGCTAATTTAAAAAGGGAGGGAACCCCGGGAGGTACTCTAACAAGGATTTTCAAATTTCCTATGGACATTTTTGTTTATAAATGATTGCCATGGGTTTTAAAGCTATAATAATAATAATTATTGGTTGCAATTGGCTTAAAACGTATTATTCATATAGAGTTGGCATTTTTAATGGGTAACGAAGTGCACGGGATCAGCTAGTAGTCTATAATAATTAATTTCCGTGAGAATATTTTTTAAAATAAAAATAATGGGAGGGGGTACAGGCAGTGGCGTATTTGGCACCCTGAGTACACAG
>WHPZ01590461.1:0-41480 GCA_016617965.1 Macrosiphum rosae
TCTACAAGCAAATCAAATTAAATTTTTATGAACGTTTGAAGTTCATATTTTTACAATATTTTATATTCACTTGATTTCTCATGTAGTGGTTTTGTTATTTTGTTGTTATTCAAAAACGAAGAACTGTAGATACATGAAAATTCTACTGAATGTTTATATTTTCATTTTCTATGTACCATAATATTTTTTTAATATTTTGACTCTTTTTGAACTGTTAACGGATATTGTCAGTTTTCCATTTTTTTAGTTTTTTTTTCCTATAAATATCAATAAAAATGTATTTTTTGGGTAAAAAAGCTTGAACATTTAATGCAAGGGTTTTGATATATTTTTACAATAACAGTTGAAAAATATTAAAAATACATACACACAATTGTTTTTTATAAGCATTTATATAATTTCATATGGTTTCAAATAATTATAACTTATGATTTAAAACTGACTAATTTAATGTTTTACTTAATATTAATTTGTCTATAACACAACTCATGAGTATGGTCCATGAAATATAACATTATCTTAATTTGATAAAATATAATTAATATAATACCAATTTTTATGAGTTAGCCTATTTTGGCTATGGTCTAGGTAAAACGACTATTTTTTTAAATAGTAAATTAATTATTTTTTTTATAATTAAAATGTTTCAAAAAATGTCATTGTAATTAAAATGTCACATTTTTTTATAATTTCCACAGTAGAGTATTATTCGACTAACATAAAAAAAACATTTTTTTTATTTCACATAAATATATTTTTATTTTACATAAAAAAATGTTAACCAGCCAATAAAACTAATATTTATGAAAGGGTATACTTAAAAATGTGAACTATCAATTTTAATTAAGCATATAGAAATAGTTCTTTGTAATTTAATCATAGAATAGGTAGATTACGTGTAAGGCAAGTAAGACCATATCATGTGCAAACAAAATTATGGCGTACACTCTGTATTATTAGGAAATGAACAGTCTACATTTTCAATACCTAACATTGTACGAGACTATCACTATGTTCTAAATGTATTGTTGATACTGTTACTGTATGTCTTATTGCATCTGGCACTTGGGTCATTTTATCACTACATTGCAGTTAATTCATGGTTTTTATTACTTAAACCACTTAATTTAGGAACTATCATAATATTGTCGTTTTTAATCTACTTCAGTGATTCCTTCAGCCATACCGCCAGGGGTGTCTTGCCATGGCCGTGAACTAGGATTAGATGTGAATAGACGATGGAAAATTTAGAGTTGAAAGTATTTAATTTGTTTTAAATTAATAAAAGTGTGTTAGGTTGAACAACTATATAAAACAATTGTTTCGCCTTTCAAATCTAGCGTTACCTTATATTTTATAATTTATTGTTGAAGTGTAATATTAGTGTAATATAGTGTAACATATATATGTTCATTTATGAAGCTCAAAAACTGTATAAAATTGTATTTATTATTGCAAGGTGTCCCGGAATTTCTAGAAAATACCCAAGGATGCCTAGGTTTGTCCAAGGTTGAGAAACACAAACCTACATAAAACATAACGCAAGAAATATCCATTATTCAATCTAAAGTATAATCCAATACACATGTATAATAGTAATATAATGACTAATGAGCAAAAATAACTTTTTCGAGTTTTTTCCTCAAATATATTATATTTTAAAGTATTTATTTACAAGCTTGTATGAAGAAAGTTATAAGTCGAATATAACTTCTTGAGATGCGTCATAATGATACTATAAAAACTAATTTCTTTTCGCTTTCGACGACATTCCAGTTAATAATACCTACTCAATTATAATAGGAGCAATTCCGCAGTCCACTAATAAGTATATTATGTCACTTCCAACCCGAATGATAATAATTAACGGTCTTGATTTCTTACATATTACAACAATTAACTAATGTCTAATACACTTAAATTTAACGTTCTACAACAAAAAAAAAGAACATTCTATAGTCCATAATGCATAGATAACAAATTAATAGATTAGGTTTAAGAATAAATAAAATAAAACAAGCTCATTCAATACTTACCAACTTACTTTCATAACACTGATACTTTCCAGCATCTAATATGGCTACATAATCACTCTTAAAAACCATAAGACCTCGCCATCTTATATGACAAATATTTTCTAAAATGTATAATCGTCAATCTAAAACATAATTTTATAGCCAAAATATTGTAATTTAATACTTTATTCTTACAAATAATATGTTTCATAAGTGTGATGTTACTTTATTGACTAAGGACCATGAAATACAAGGTCATTTTTATACAAAGTAATTGAAAAAAAAAACAACAGAAATTCAAAAATTTAATTTTACCTATATAACCATTTTGTATTTAATAAAATCATATTATTTTCTTTGTTGTAATAATACAATTATTTGAGTAAAGTTTATTTTATGAACAAGTACTTATAGTATTATAAAATAAACTCTAAAAATACATTATATTGAAATAACCGTATAATAATGTCTAACGAGATTGCATTTTCTTTTTTTAATAACAATATAATATCTACTGAGTGTGAGCGTAGTATATTGTACAAAATATTTTACATTAATATAATATAATAATTATAACCATACTCTTTTAAATCGAAATCCTCTTATGGTTGATTGCTAATTTACCTTCGATGATAATTAACACAATATAATAAGAAAATAAAAAGCTTAAACCTTTGACAGTTGTATTTCCAACAGATAATATTTGAGTTTAATATAACATTCCAAAACATTTTTAGAACCGATAATGTTTTGATGTGCACGGGCCACAAAGTTTAAGAAAATGTACAGTTTATTTTGTCATACTTAACACTACAAGACATGAAAAACAAAATATTTGGCCCACTTTAGGATTTTGTAAATATATTATTACTATGTTTAGTTAAAATAACTTATGCATATCGTTTTTTATTACATTTTAAATGAAAAACACGTGATGCCTAGTTGTAATTTTAAAATGTACGAATATACAGGTATTCTAATGAAGGTTAACCTACTTAACAAGTGTGGTAACTTGTAGGTGTTGCGTATAGCCAGTTGTAGGTCTACCGATTGTAAGTTCATATTATATTAAATGCATAATATCGAGTCCAGATCATTACTGTTCAACCGTGTTACTGATGTGCACTCATTATAATATTGTATAGTTTACAATACCCAACGAAACTGCACGTTACAGGTATGCCTGGAAAAAAGAACGTGATAAACTACGCCTGTTGCCCAGAACCGTACGTGGACATCACGTTTACCATAAAGATTAGACGAAGGACGTTGTATTATTTCTTCAACCTGATCGTGCCGTGCGTGCTCATCTCGTCGATGGCTCTCCTGGGCTTTACGCTGCCACCGGACTGCGGCGAAAAGCTCACACTAGGTAAGAACGCGATATTGAAACCGGAAACAAAGACAACAAACATTTTATTACAGCGGACTGAGGAGCACAGTGAGGTTAAAAGTGGCGTGGTGTGTGAGCGTGCTTTTTTTGTGTGACTGACGGGGTGAGAGATAAGGAGGTGGTACAAATAGACGTTGAAGGATAAAAATAAAAAAAAAACGAGATAATAATATTATTTTGATCTTCACACCGGCGCCTGAATAAACACAGACAGTGGATACAAGGATTTCCGGACTATGTTGATAATAATAGGTAATATGTACGTGTAATCCTTAGCAGCAAAATGGACGTCATAATATTATATCAGCGAGAGTGCCGTGACGAGTATCTAATGGATTTATTCTCCTGATAGTTATCAGATACGGAAATGTGGTAGTGGCACTTTTTACTTATAGCAATAAACAAACAGTTTTATGCCTATACAATGCATTCAATTTACGTGTAAACGGTGTTTCCAGCAAATCCTTCGATCAGCTATAGGCCACAATAAATTTATTTTCCTAGGTTTACCCATATTATTTAGTTATTTACCGACAAATACCATCATCACCGTCTGACTACTACAGCTAGCTTATGCTGTAGAATATATCAACATTTTGAAATATTAACTCACATAATAAATTGAATAGGTTTCTGTAGGGTTTGGTTTAAAATATAGTACTTAGGTACCCGTACATTTACATAAATAAATACAATATACCTACATACATTTTGATGATTTCCGTTTTATCCGATGTTTTACAATAGAATTATAAAAATCTGTTCTTCTATAAAGTATAATGTGTTAATTTAAAATACATTTTGTACAAAAAAAGAAAATTAAACTTAATAAGTATAAGAAAATAATCATAATATATTCTATTTTATGTTTTTTGAAATATCTATTTTTGAAGACTAAGTACAGTTTGAAATTTAATCATATGGATCATTTAAACAACCAGGAAAGCAGATTAGGAAAAATAATCAAAGTGTTAATTTCAGAAATAACTATACTACTGTCACTAACAGTATTTCTGAATCTGGTCGCCGAGTCAATGCCAACCACGTCCGAAGCGGTTCCCCTTATAGGTAGGACTAAGAAAAAATATCAACTTGCATGATGACATGTGTCATTGTCATTTGATACTTGGAGGAACCACTTCGTTGGACAAGCAATACATTACCTACTTACCTATACCTATTCGAAAATACTATATTATATTATAAAATGCAATTATTAATGTTAGTCGGAAAACCATTTTATTAAATTTTAAATAAAACATTGTTTTATCAAAAAAATGTTCCCAGATGTATTTTTCTAGGTCATAAAAATAAATTGGTTGTTACAGGAGTGACCATCTTGCTATCACTGACAGTGTTCCTGAATTTGGTGGCGGAAACGCTTCCACAAGTCTCCGACGCGATACCCTTGCTAGGTACCATAAAATACCCTATTCCTCCCAAATAAAAATAAATCTTGTGACAGTTAGTGATGTTTACAATTTAATTTTATCTATCTATTTATATTTTGAATAGAATATATATTTTATATTGTTTATCATTTGAATGAATAATAACAAGAAATCGTACAAAAACATAGAACAATGATTATAGTAGATAATTCATATTGATATAGGTCTTAAGCAATTATCAACAATTTTATTTAAAATCACAAATTAAAATACATTGTTACATTATTTTTTAAAATAAATTAGCATATCAATGTATTATTTTCTATCTTATTTCGTTTAAAATAGTGTTTCTAATAAACACTATTTACGTATATCTTAAATATTATGTGTGAACATTTAATTTAAGTTTTAACAAAATGATCACACAATACTATAACTTAATTGTTTTTCTTATACAACAACCTAACAGTTATATTATAATTTATTGTACTCTCATTTTAAAACTAATAAGTAAACTATGTATTATAAAAAAACTTAATTCTTCTTTTAATTGATTTTGTACGATTTTTATTTTATATAAACGAAACACCAGAGGCCGAGCCGTATGCTTGGAAAAGCTTATGTACCTACTTGTTTCACAACAATAAATAATAAATAGTTCAATAATAAAACACTTTAATACGGCTTTGCCTTGGTGTACCTACTATACTCCATTTGATTCTTTCGCTCGAGTGCTTTTTCTCACTTCACTTTTCTCTCTTTTGTTATTGTTTTAGACATTTTTTACATATTTATTTTTGTTTTGTTCTTTGAACAATAATAATTGTGTGTCTTTTTGCATATTAATATCGATGTGAATTTGCAGTTTGTGATTGTATTTGTTTGCCTTTTCTCATCAATTAAAAAAAAAAATAGGCATAAAATAACAAAATAAAATAATACAGCTTGTGATAGGTATCAGATAAGACGTCAGTTATTTCATGTACTTAAAAAATATCAGATTAATTTGTTAAGATAAGTGTAACTACTTTTTACAGCAAATAAAAAATACAATCATCAATTAACTATTGTGAGTTAAAATAAAGTATGATAATATAATGGGTATAAGTAAATTTATATCAGTATTACTAACGAATTTCATTAAAACTGTAACACCTACCTTAATATACCTATTAAAAATGTTTAACCAAACAAAATAATGTGATATTTACTTATTGGTTTTAAATATGAAATCAATGCCTTGAAATCAAAATTGCAAAATATTTATTGGTGTTATGAAGAACATATTATACGAGAAACATAAATGAATGTTAATAAGATGAATTCCCATGCGATGAATTTAAATATAGATTAAGGAATGTCATAGATTTATTAATAAAATATGTACTCACATAATTAGTAAGTTAATATGGTTCCAAAAACCGGTTACTTTTAACATTATTTGTGTTACAGGTGTGGCAATACTGCTTTCACAAGTAGTTTATCTATTGCGGTTGGCAGAAGTGTTGCCAGAATCCTCTGACGCAGTGCCCTTGTTAGGTTAGAATTTACCATATTGACAGACACACTTCTTTTAACAACACGCTCATTATTCTTAATTCTCTGTGTTCTAACAGTATTCTTATATTTTTGGTCTGTAATCTAATCACTTATTTCGCACCGGGTGTGACAAGTATTCCTATTTATAGTAACTTTTTTTTAATCAACTTAGTAACAAACTATGTAGAAGAATACAATTTTTTTTAGTGAAAAATAAATAATACTAATGTGTATTATTATAAAAAACAATTTGTAATAAATACCTAGTTATAATTCCTACTAAAAGTTAAATCTCAAAGTCTTTAAAGATAACACTCCTCCTATTATTACATAGGCACCTATACAAATACAATGGGTATACATGCCAATACATTATGCTGAAGCACCAAAAACAACTTACAAAAAATAAAAAATAAATAATTATTAATTAGTGAGAACCTTAAGTTAATTATATAAGTTAGAATTAAAATAATGTTGGGAAATTGAACAACAATTATTCTCAAACTTGCAATACTAATCGTTCATCTTTTGGTCATTGATTTTCCAATGATTACCCGTCTTTCACGTTTACCAATAAACAACTTTTAAGTTCTAAAACTTAAGTCAACTACTACTATGCTAAATATTCAAAAATAAATTACACAAAGTATTCATATACACAAAATAGTTATCATTATAAAACTTATTATACTAGGAGAGACAAAAAGTGAGCCACGGTTGTAATGCACCAAGCGGCCGTTTTTCATCTTGTTTACTCCAACTGTTTTCCCGTCTAAAAACGTACTACATCACCACAGAATAGATTAAATCTATTTAATCTATTCTGTGATATTACCACCTGCCGTTTTCAAAATGCAAGCCAACCGTTAAAATTTTTCCCCCAATCGTAGAACTCATGAAAAATCAGAAAAATCGGCCGAAAGAGTGCGGGACAATTGAGGCTCACTTTTCACCTCTCCTACTTTATAATTTCTAGTTTCACTTACGATCTAAAACCACAATATCACTAAAAACCAATTTAATTCACAATTTATCATAACAAATCATCAGAATACAAACATTTTTTTTTAATCAAATCCGAATTTTACCACTTATTATTCAATGGTTCAAGACATACTGATGGAATCTCAAAATTATTCTACTTAACGTGAAATAATAATGAAGAATAAATAAAATTGTATTGTTATTTCTCTATAACTATGATATTATTTTAGTTTTTATTGTAGGTACCTTTTGTACATTTATATTTTCAATTGTTCATCAAGTATACCTACATACATATTCCGTTTTATGGTTTTTTTAGAAATTAAGTGATGTTTTAATATTGACTTTTTTCAAATTATCAATGGATTTATTGTCAACTGAATATTTAATCATAATTTTGGATACAATTTTTTACATAAACACTGATACTAAAACCCCCATTAAATGTAAGGTTAATTTGTACGAAATATTAAAATATCATATGATATTTATTAATTATTGAATCATATTAGAATCTAATGTATTTAAGTTCTAAAATCTAATCATGAAATAAAACTTGTAGCCATTTGCAATTACCCTATCTTTTAGATCACGCAGGTTATGTACATAATATTCTCTTATTCTTTCAATTTCAAAAAAAAAAAATTTAATAAATGAGATGAATTTATATGACATTACATATAACCTTGTTTTAAATAACATACATTCTGAAACATATTCTTATTAATTTATGATGTAATAATAACATCGTTGGAGGAAACAATATTCAAATATTTTAATTTCAATGCTTGGAACTCTACATTTGATTTATGTGATTAATTTGGGAAAAACAACTATGTATTTAATATTTTGTTCAATAGTTCCATAAGGATCTAAAGCCAGTAAAAAATAATTTGTTAATTATTTTTCTGAAATTTCGATTTAAAAATTGTTATTTTTGAAACAATAGTATTGTCTTAATTTTGGATATTCTTCTCATACTATGATTATTATTATGATTTTTAAATTTCTATGATTATCTCATTGAAACTAAATATAGATTTTCACAAAATATATTTTATTATATTCAAATAATAAATCTAATATATTCAGTAATATAATTCATCAATCATTAATAAATTACAAACAATGTTATAGTATCTACACTTTGTCACACCCTGTTTCAGTCAGTTATTAAATATACGTTATAAATATATTATTATTTTATACCATATATTATACACTTTTGTATTAAACTTTCAGTCAGCTTATACTATAAAATATATATTTTTTTTTTTACTGTCTTCTCTGGTTTTTGCTATTTTTACTACTAACAATTTGTACATTTTTTGCATGCCAATAAATATAAGTGTAATACATAGAACGCAAAATACCTAATTTAAACTTAAAATTTGCTCGCCCATCGTGAACATTTGTTATACATTAACCAATATTTATTATTATATTTTGTCATGATACATATAAATATATTTTCAATATTAAAATGTTTGGGTTGAAAAATGCATTTTGAATTTTTCTTTTACTTTTTAAAATATACAACAATCAAAAGAATTTATTAATCTTAAAAACACCACATATTTAATAGGTGACCCGTAATTTATTTTATTTTATATTAAACACAATGTTTTTCTCGATGCAGTTTTTAACGTTTGAATTTTTAAGTTTTAAATTGTATTCATCCAAATGGGTTTTTTCTTATATGCAAATAAATACATAACATATTTTATAAAATGTGTAACATGCGTCAGTTGGTTCTTTCTCTCTGAGTAGACGAGAACCATAAACAATTAAATGAAACGTCAAGTATAGCTTTGTATTGCACAATTTACCTATGGTTTTAATTAAATATTTCTAAACCAAGATTATTAAAAAATATATTTTACTTTTTTATTAAGTGCAATAACTATGTTATCAAAGCATTAGAATTAAAAATTGAATTTTAATAAAGTTATAGTAACTATTTGTATTGATTAAAATGTTCTATAAGTCCTCCTTGTCCTAGAATGCATATTTTCTCATATTATTCTATATGTTTGATACCTTCTATAGTCGTTTTAAATTGTCAGATTAAAAGAATATACTACCTAAGTATAGACATATTTCAGATCAAAAAGTATTTTTTAGTAAATAATAAATTATAAAAACATTAAAATATTTAAGACACTTGAGAGTAGTTGAGTGAAACTTATTAATTATAGTAATATCAGTTATCATCAATGATATTAATGACTGCAAAAATTAACCAATATTATTATAAATTATAAGTGTAGAAATATATATAAATAAATATTGAGAACACTAAATTATATGCTTTAGTCTAGCATTAAAATGTTCTATACTACAGTTCATTTGACATTTGTATTTTGTAATACATATATTATATAATTCCCACAGATATCGTGTGGTTGTGGTTAAAGTTACCTACCACAAAATATATCCATTATCCTCAGAGACACAATGTTTTGAGTATAGGATTTTACATAGTTTACTAAGTAAACAATTCACATTTTATAAAAATGCATAATTGCATAAAAACTTATAATTTTTAATGGAAACCTATAAATTATTAAACATAAAAATTAAAAATTAACACAAATAACGTCATGTATAAAAAGAAAATTTTTATTGTTAAAATTACTAACAAAATATTTACCATTTTCAAATCAAATTTCGAATTTAAAGTATAATATCATACTAGGTTGTACGTATCCATATAGCTCTATCTACTTTTTAATTCAGAATGGAGTGAGAAGTGTATTGGTTTTACAACAAGAATAATGTTTTTTTTCTGTCATCCCGTTTTGAAACAGAAAGTTTTACTTCAATCTTTACTATCGATATGGTAACCAATAACAAATTTGATCTAGTTGGTACTTTCGGGAGTCAATAGTTAGAAACATTCAGTATTCTTCTAAATAACTGGGAAAAACTAACGAAAGAAAATCAGAAAAACTGAAGTATTTACCAAACATTAGTTTTTGACAAAATCAATATGTTTAGACGGTTGAAATTTTATTTTCATCAAATATTTATATAATAATTTTCTAGACATAATCGGCCAAAAATCTTGAAAATGGAATAAAAGTTAAAAATTATCGAAAATATATTGGTACTTAGTCAATATTTTTTTTTTTAAGTTTTTAAAGTTAAGAAATAATAAATGTAATTTAATCAAAAAATATTAATTATACCTAAAGTTTTGAAACTTTTTTCCATTGCCTACGTGCCTATAATTATTAATTTCTCTACATAATAATATTTTAAACACAAACTAATTTTATACCACGAATAATTAACACCTTTTAAGGTGATTCGGTATTGACTTAAAAGTTATATGTGATGTTCTTGGCAAAAGTTAGATTAACCAATTTATACTTTATAATAATATGACATATAATTATAAAATATTATATTATTTCCTTAGAAATCTGAATTAGGCTCTGATAAACCCTACTTTTTCACTTAGGATTATTTTTTTCATATATAATACAAAGTATTAAAATATTATTCCTTGAACAAAGACCTACATAACATAATCACGAGGTACACTCGAAACCTACTACTGTACTGCAGTCAGCAGAGTAAATTCTTCTATTTTTTTTTTAATTTACAATTCGATGTATTTAATTATTTAATAGAACGCCTGAATGAATTAGAACACAAAAGCATCTATAAAAATTATAAACAAAAGTTTTCTTATTCAGAAGTCGAAACCCAAAATATGGTTCAGTAAACTATTCTACGATATTTGGTATAGGTACCTACTTCCCATTAATATTAAACACGTGTTTTCTATACTATTATACCATTATATAATATATACACATAGAAAATACATGTTAATATACTCATTACCTACATACACTTCGGTTAAGGTATTTCAAATACACCAAAGCCACTTTAATATAAATATATTATTCTACATTAGGTACATAACAATAATTTTAGCATTTTCTTTGTAAAACTATGGAACTATCGTGATGTTATCGCCAATTTACATGATATTAGCTGGTAGGTTCTACTATATTTTGTTAGTTTATTATATTTACAGTTGTATGATTTATTATCCTAAATGCCGAAACTATTTAAAAATGCAATGCATCTCATTTTAAAAATTATTAAACTCTAAATTACCGTAGCTGTCTTACGAAAAAACATTAATTCATAAATTAACATAATCATGTATGGGTATCATAATATGAATGGTAGGTATTTAAAAATTGCCTGTGGGGATGAGGTGGCCGAGCGGTCTAACGCGTCGGCTGCGGCGCTGCCGGTCGCGGTTTCAATTCTCGACCACCGGGCGGCATTTTTCTCCGGGCAAGTCACGGTGTCCGGAAAACAAGTGCCGCCATCCCCCACTCCGGGGCATAGCAGAAACCTACGAATGCCCCATTCGAAATTCTGCCAAAAATATACCCACGTGTAACACACCTACCGTTCCAAAACCTACAGTACCACCCCCCTCCTATGTTGCCGCGGGATAATTAAAAAAAAAAAAAAAAAAATTTCCTAATACCTTAGTTTAGAACTAAAATATAATTATATATATCTGTAATAATTGTTTAATAATAAATACCAAGAATTCAAACACAAATAATAATATTAATAATAATAATAATAATAATCTATTAGTACATAATAATATGTATAATACTAAACATAAAGTTATTGCACAAAACATAAAGTTTTATATTCTAAAAACATGGCATTGTAATAAAAATACTTTTTAAAGTTTTAACAGTGATCTGAAATTGCAATAAATGTTTTATTAAAAATTCATTTTGTATGGTCTAAATATTAAAATGGTTGAAGATTATGAAAATATAATATCATTTAAATCGAATATCCATAAATTTAGATTAATATTTCTTAATAAATTCCACACAAAATGACAATTTACTTAAAATACTTAATGTTTAAGAAATTCTTGATAATATTTTAAAGTAATTTTAAGTTAGTCTTATGGCAAAATATAATATTTTTTTTATTTACTCTTGTACGTTTTTATCTAAAAACGTTTTTTATAACTTTCTAACGGTCTTGGAAATTTTATAGGTTCGCTTAAATTGTAATTACCTAAAAATAAATTACTAGGTACCTAATCGACGTAAAAAAATTACTAATGTTTGCGTTAAGAACATTTTAAACTACTATTATTTTTACCGGGATAAATAATGTTTCGAGTATTAAATAGTAAAATTTACTAAAATTTAATGAGACATTTATATACCTAGTCATAATTGTTCGGTTTCCTATTAACTTTAAAATTTAATTTCTAATTACCTGGCATCATTTTCATGCTGGATATCACATTTCATGTTTAAAATTATTTGGTCACTAAAGTTGATTTTTTGATATTGCCGTATCACAAATTGTTTTTCGACCACAATAAAGAAACTTTTTATCTATGTATACCTAATTATAAAAAATTCAGTAAGGTGACATAAGACTCGGTGGATTAACGCAGTAAATATATTTGATAAGAATGAACCAGTATAATGTATCATTTGAGACAGCATATATAAAACAATAGTGGGTGGTGGAGATATCTAATGATTGGATTAATGGTCCTTAATAGGTCGATAGGCTGAAGAGAAATATAAGAAATAATGACCATACTAAAAAATAAAAATACTCTATTATAAAATATTAGATAATTTATTATACAGACTAAAATTATAATGCCTTTTTGCCCCCTCCCGTTGAAAAATGTTAGATACGGCCTTCGTAGAGATGTGTTCTTGATTTTTTTGACAAAATCAAACTTAATTAAATTTTTTAAAGTGTACCTATTTTGCAAACGCTTTTTTAAGCTGAGGGATACCCTAAAAATTTCAACCTATCGACATTAAATCAAGTCTGGTAAGTATGCTTTGAAAAGTTAATTTTTCGATTTTCCTAAGTTTTTTTTTTATACAATTAATATGAGAAAAAAAATATGAAATTGAACTAACATAATACTATTATATTTAAACTTTAAAGAAATTCGATTCAAACAAAATATTATAAAAAAAATCTATTACTGACATTGTCAATTTTACCATCATTAAATTTGATAACAGTTCACCCATATAGGTATAGGATTACTCCAATAAATTACCCATGGAAACGTTTGAAATAGAATACGTTTTTGAACAAGACCGTATATCATATGGTTAAAATTTAAAATGCTGTAACGTACTTTCTGAGATAAATTTGTTCAAAAATAAATTAACTAAAAACAAATCTATATACCTACATTAGAAAATAATGATGATATACTATTTGTATCATATTTTAAATTATATGGTTCCCACAATTATTAATTACTGCTGAAATAATATTATTTAATGTTAATTACTATTAAATACACCACCAAAACCATACTTATGATGGCCATAATGTAATTGTTGTTTGTATAATTTAAAGAAACAATTTAGTTCAGAATAGATTATTAGGTAACATAAATTGTATTAACTATAAAATCATCATAATAATAAAACAAATAAACAAATACTAATTCAATAATTACAACAATAATTCGAACGGACGGATATAAACAAACACTCGCCCATAATAGCTTGTACTTGTAATAATATAATAAAGATCTGACCATCGTCATCTTTGATAATTGATGCATAGTTTATTAAAATATTTTCACCATCCTAACAGTTAATATCAAACACATTTAATCATTTTTAAATATTGTATCATACATTCATACATGGATAGTATGAGGGAGTAGTAATAGTTATATGACGTGTAGTTATACCTAGTTATCTATTAGAAAAAAAATAAACTACGTTTTCGTCGTAATAATTATGTTCATCATCAGTACTTTTGTCTGTCAATATATCATCGTATTTTAATCGACTTTTTTATTATTGAAAATAATATTTCATAATGGGAGTTGAACCCCGTCATAAAATACGTCCTTACATAAATGTAATTTCTATAACTTTTATGAATATTTGAATGATTTTTTTTCACAATATTTGTGTGCTTCTTGTCTGTGGAAAACTGTAAGCTAATACGTGACTAGAGTAACCAGCTACGTTATAATATTATGGAATCTGGCACACATGTCACGCAGTTTTATCTTCTCTTAAAACCTTTAACTATAATATATATTATATTATATACATGTAACAAATAAACACCAAAGTGAATTTGGCTTAAGTTGATATCCATTATGTGACATAAACTCTATTACATTCCTACATTTTCTATTAAATTTATACCTGTCGTATTTCCTGCATAACACTAATAATTATTTATGTTTCATGTTTGGCTTCTCGTTTAATATAATGTTCAGTTTTATTATTTTGACGTCCTAGTCTAACACAGGCTGTATACAATAAAAGTTTTAATAAATTCCAAATTTAAATAATTCTTAAAATATATATTTAAATAAAAAAATGGTTTAACTAAAATTTAAATAATATTATTTATATTTAAATCAGTTTCAAATGAAACGTTAAATAATGATATTTTGTAGTTGATACATACTACCTCACTCCAAGTATCAACTGATCTGACGAGGAAATAATAATTGAGTATTAAAAAATATATATATTTACTTAATTAAACCTGATATAAATTTTTTAGCTTTATATATAATCGTCGTCATGGAATAAGTGGTAAAGTGATAATTTTTATAATTGTAATATTCAATTTTAAATTTGCATTCATCCATACATTTTTTTTCACTTGGTCGCTTTTTTCATTACATCACAGCAACTTAGTCAACGTTGTGCAAAAAGTATATACCTAAGTGAAAAAAAAAACCAAAAAATTGGAGTTATAAAAATTTAAAATGTCCAGTTATAAAATTTTCACTCACCTCATTTTGCATGACAACGACGATATATTTACATATCTATGTTTTATTTGTGTGTATTTGTTTTTAGTATTGTTTTATTTAGTATCTTTATTTAATGGCATTATAGGCAGGTACGCAAGTAATATTTTGAATTTATTTATATAATTAGTATAACTAACTTATATAAATTTGTAGACAGTAACACAGTAGGTACCTAATAGAAATAATCGTTGATAATAAAGTATAATATACGCTTACTTGATTAATTTAATGACAGTTCAAAATATTTTTTAAAGAAATTTAATGCATACCGAAATATGTATGTCTCTTTAATACTGTATAATTTGTAAATCTTTTAAATAAATTTATGAAAACAGTGTCATAAATTGTATTTAAAATGGATAAGCTATGAATCTAATCAATATCAACATTTTTACAATTCTTAATTGTTAAAAGTGAAATAATAATATGTTTGATTTAATAAGATAAATATAGATAATTGATGTAATATTAAACTACTTATATACAATATATTCTATTATATTAGTTGTATAGTTAAGTACGTTAATTTATTAAAAATAAATATATATTTTTATACATAGGTAAAAAAAAATTCTATCTTTTTTAAATGTATTTTGAAAAATGCTTAAAAATACTCTTGCATCACTTGATAGTTGGTGATATTGTTATAACGGTTGTCTAGTAAGATAATAACATCTAGTACCTACTACCTACCTAAGAAGATAACTATCCATATTTTTAAACACGTTATAATATTTTATATTAACATGGTAATAGAATCTGAATATGGTTAAATAACTCGTACAACCACTCCATAAAATGAAATTAGTAAAGTTGTCTTTCGCTGTAATTACTCTCCATTTATTTTTATTAATACAGAGGTACGTAAATAATATAAAACCAATTTCGCAAAAACAAAAATAACCAAATTAACTGAAATAAAACATTTAATTTACTATAATTTTTTAACACTAATTCCATTTTGTACTGAAAATCAATTGCTATCATCAACTCATTTTATAATATACATAGTTGTTTATATACATTGTATTTACCATAATTTTACTACCTAATTAAATAAAAACTAGATTTCTGAGATTTCTAAAATTTCATAGATAATATGAAATATAAATATGTATGTTTTATAGAACTATAGAAGTAATATAGAACCTTTTCTTATTTACAATATAATTATATTAAACTACCAATACATAGGTTTTTTTTCAAGTAATGATAAATAGTTATAGAAATAGTTTTAAATCTAATATATTTATTTTCTATTTATAAGAATTAGTTTTAGTTTCTTCATTTTATTGCGTGCATACACAATTAATATTAGATAAGCATGATTTCTTTTTATTTACTTTTTTTCGTCTTAACAACTGTAATGCTTTACAAAATCATTACTATAATTAATAGAAAAAATATACGAAATTGTCATTTGGAACCTTACAATATTCTTTAGAGCACTGACAATTCATCTAAAACATATTTCGTTAAGGAATGATGTAGTCTTCAGTATAAAAATTATAAATTAAAAAAGAAAATAATCAATTTTTCCATAGGTACATACTTCAATTGCATCATGTTTATGGTGGCTTCGTCGGTAGTTCTCACATTGGTGGTGCTCAACTATCATCACCGAACAGCTGACATACATACAATGGGACCATGGGTAATTTGTGTGTTAATGTTCTTTGTCTTTATAATTCAATATTTACAATACATGCCAGAAAAATTAAATGACATTTATATAAACGCTCTGATTCGATCAATTATAGCGAAATATAAATCTTATAAACTTTCTATAGTTGAATAATTATTATATAACTAAATCAATGCATGCCTAACATCCTATATAATAAATATTGTAAGTAAGCCAGAATATTCCTTACAATGATAAAAATGTATAAGAAAATTATTGGTAAAGGTATGCTAATATAGCATATATTATCTTAATCTAACCAAATATAATATCGATATGTTGTATGCGCTCGCCATTTACCAAGTTGAAGCACTGCAGATATAATTTTAACCGTTATAGTATATTATATTATAAGTTTCCATGATTTTATTTTAGGTTAAGTGCTTTTTCTTGCTATGGTTACCGTGGATCTTATGTATGCAAAGGCCAGGCAAAGACATATCGTTCAAAGCCATCAGAAGTAGATATACAGATCGGAGAGGCATCGAACTCCGGGAGCGATCATCAAGAAGTTTATTAGCCAACGTTCTTGATATCGGTAAAGTATAGTTGTTGTATTTGTATTGTACTGTAATTAAACATTTTATTTTTTATTTCATCGTTTGTTCAATTTGCACTATAATATTGACATATGCCTTTACAAACTGTATGTTAGAACTTTGGAAGAAAATTTCAAAACAATGAAAGCCATATAAAATGTGTAAAGAATTGACATACATTTATCTGAATTGGTTAATACGCACGGTCACTGTAAAATAGTACAAAATAATTTCTCTGTTTAAATGTAGGTTTACGTTTTATATTACCTACAGAAAAAAAAAAATAAATAAATAAAGCAACTACTATAATAATGAATATTATATTTATTTAGCAAAAGTATAGAAATTATAAATACATCAAAAACCTATGATTTATAACTAAAAATAATCTATTATTTCTTTTTTAAAAATTGATTAATGATTTTAAAAAAAGTATTAACCAATACACTTTAGATACCTACATTATTTTGTATTGATCTAACACGCATATTTGGGAACTATCTATGATCATTAGTTATTACATATTTTATACGGAAATTATTATTATTATTATTTATTACAATAGCGTTCTGTGTTGAAATCATCGCTCTGAACAGCACTGCGCCTAACAACAAATTGACGTAGACGCAGAATTCTGCCGACTTACAAACTTCAAGTCACGAGGTTATTATCCTGTGCGGTACGGTTGCGGCCTTTGTTGTCTGAAAAATTTCACGAAGTCATATTACGATCGCGGTCCACGTCGTTTACGATTAATTCGGAAGCGCACGCTTTTTGCACCTGTTGCTATACATATATTAAATTATGATATAGGTACAAAATATAATATTATATAATATTATACTGTCTACGGCCGGGTTACAATTAAAACTTAATATAACACTGTATAGCGTATCAGCCTCCCGGTTTCACCAAGTATAATATTTACATATATTATTACGTTCGCGACTTGCCAAATTTAATATCGTCGTCTGTAGTACAAATATTTGCACACATCTCGTGATCCCGCCGTGTACGCACACATAGGTAATAACCTATACCTACATATAAGTATATAAACTATATTATATAATATATTGTATTATGTATGATATTACATTGACACGTGTCACGAGCTTGTTGCGGTCTTATTATATTACTTAGACCCCGACCACCACGGATGGTACCTATACCCTCGCTATATATACCCCGTTTCGGCATTATAATATAATATACCTCGGTTTTCCGCCGTCGTACTTTGTTTTTGACTTCAAATATTAAACATTTCGGTTTCGTCTATAACCTCAAGCGAGTACATCAGCTATAATATTATACGATATTGTGTAACTACACCAGGATCATGGTTTAACGCGATCACCGATAGAGGTCTTTCATTATTCTGTGTTCTTAATAATTAATAATATGTCCGTGTAAAGGTACCTATGGGGCTATAATATGCTGTGTATATATAGGAGGCATGAGGTTATTATATTATAGTTTGATGTTTAGTGGTTTAGTCGTGTACTCGTGTGACGACGTAGAATAATCATTTAGTAGATAATATAAGGCAGTGTTAAGATGATTAAATCTTCCTTAGTTTTTATCTAGTTTTTAATAATATTTCAGATTAACATACGACGTAATAAAAGTAGGGGCAGAACGAAATAATATATAGAATAATTCTTCACTCAAATTAAACTGAGACATAGTTATCTATTAGTGACGAATACCTCTTCTCTAAATTATGATCAATCAACTAGTCTCTTTAGTCTTTATTATTTTTTCCGAACAAAAATAATTTTCGATTAACTTAAAATATTTCCATAAAAATGATCTGTTAATATAATATTAATGCATGCGTTTTATATAAATACAATAATCATAAGAAATATTTACGATCAAAGACAATATTCATTTGTATCGTCAGCTTGATTGATGAAGCCACTATACGGCACCTATGGTGAAATTTATAAGAGAAGTTGGAAGGGCTATGCGCCCTTTGAACTTTAAAATTAACCCCTCTAAGGAATTATGCAAAAATCCAGTTATAAATTCTAGTGAATAATTATGAATTCCTATGAAAATAATTTTTATTTTAAACATAAAAAAATTTCTTACAAATCCATTAACATTTCGCATTTAATTAACATTTCCCAGGACAATACTAATAATAAAATACATTTTTTCTAATAAAATATAAACGATGCAATATAACGATTTGTTTCGTATTAGATAACCCTAATTTTACTTAATATGATTTACTCTATTATAAATTCTCAGGTTTATATAGGTACTAACATGTATAACCTTTTATCACTACATCATCAACGATTTCGGTCAGTTACCGGCGAATAGTTTCATTTTTATCTGTGAAAAAAAAATCAATAATTGACTCCCGACCCCAATATGTTAAGAAAATCAGTCAAAATAAGTTTATAGATTTTTTATTATGTTTGTTTTAAATTTTTTCAGTCCCTCAACTTCAAAACCCAGTGACCAAATGTATGTGTGATATACTGATCTTAGGCATATTATATTTTTATCAACTATTAAAAACATCCAAACTATTTGATTGGTATGTATTGTATTAGATACTCCAAGATTTATGTCATGAAAAGATTATAATAGTAATATTGTCCTAAAATTATGTGTCATTCTATATTTTACATTTCTAAGTTTCTACACAACAGAGTTCCATTATATTGTGCCAAAAATCACAAAAATTATGTTTCACATGATTTGAGGTCAACATTTTTGTAAGTTAATATGGAGTTATTATTTTTTGTTATAATCATTTAACGTTAAAATCGACAATTTCAAAAATCAAAAAAGACATCTTTTTGTACTCTTACGGCGTTTTCAACCCATACATAATATATCCAATGTACTGATTTTATGTCTTACAATTTTACAATATTTTTGTCCTCGTGAAATACATATCCATTAACCTCCCCTAAACTATAACTCTGGATACGCCCCTGTATTACAGCATACATTTTAGTACTGTTATTTATGACATTATGATTATATGATTTAGCTACGGATTTGAAGTGCTTATTTTAAATCCTCAGTATGCAGAGTTTTCAATAATGTGTATTGTGTATGATTTTTTTACGAGCTTAAAAACAATTTTTGGCATTTAAAAGGCTCAACATTTTTCATTTAGATTCTGTATACAATTCGAATTGAACGTGCGTTTTACTAGAAACAATTTTTCAAATTTGTCAGTAGGTACTCTTAAGTGCGTAGTACTTATTTAAAAACAGCCGATAAGCGGTAAATAAATTCGTAATTCCGTAATTACGTACTGTTAATCACCTGTTTTTAATAAAATCTTGAAAGAGTAAAACAACCTCCGTTCGGATTTGTTTTTCGAATGCAACGGTTTATTTATTTATAGCCTTCTAACAAATAAAAACCCCTCCTGCTCTATATACAGTTTTACTTTTTACCGTGTCTCTCGTATAATATACGATGTACAGTTGTTGTATACTGCAATATTGTGAATACCTACACCAAAATGGCATCTGCTAATTTATTAGGCTAATGAACAATATTGTTGATTGCACGGACTAGACGTTTTCTTAGCGATTTCTATCATTATTTATTTTGTAACGGATGATCGAATTGTATTTATTTCTAATGCACGGTTAATATTATACGATTATACAGACGATGATTTTCGAGCGAGCGTCCTATCACACCGCGTGTACAACAACGGGGCTGCCAGTTCGTCGTCGCCGGCGTCCGAGTCGAGAAGCGTCTGCAACTACTCTGCCAGAGAATTGCAACTCATATTGCAAGAGGTGCGGTACATCACTGACCACATGCGAAAGCAACAGGACGACCAAGAAGTGATCAACGACTGGAAATACGCAGCGATGGTTGTGGACAGGTTCTGTTTGATAGTGTTCACTTTTTTCACATTAGTCGCCACTGTTGCCGTAATGTATTCAGCGCCTCACATAATTGTTGAGTGACTCAGACATTGTGTTCACTTCTTGGATGTCGATATGGCAGTCATGATTTTGTTAAATATTTATTTCAGAGAGTATGAGTTGTTGTTTTGAAATATAATATTAAAAGTTTTTTTTTTGTAATACCATAAAAAAATCGACGAAGAGCTTAGTAAAAAAAAAATTCTATGATACACAACGCATTTACAGGGTGTTAAAAAAGATCACGGGCCAAGCATAAGTCCTTCTAAATAATTAAATGACAGTGTTTTAATTTTAATCATCCAAAATACACCCTGTTTTTATAATATTATTTACATTATTTTTTTTTTTTTTTACTCTAATATTAAAAACGGAATAGTTGAAAAATGATTTATTTATCTTATTGTTATTACTATTATATTGTAATAATGATTTTAACAATTTTATCAAAATGGTTATTATTCTTTTCATTATTATTTGGTACTGTAAAAATGATCACTACTGCCCACAATAAATATTAAGTTATATAACTTAAATATAATTCGAAATTATGATTATTTTGAATATCTACAGTTATTATTATTTATTAAAAATAATAATTGTCGTTCATTAATCATAACATTAAACATTATGCGAGGGTTCGAATATTACAAAATACCTATGTTATATTAGGTCCTTCAACAAATTTATTCGCCAAGAAAAACTTTTCTATACATTTTTTTAAGTTTCTATTATGAATTATTTTTAACACTCGCAATTCTAACATTTAAAAATCCGTAATGTTATATTATTTTTAGAAAATTGTTTGATACTAATGAGTAATGGTTGTTGGATATTGACAGACGATACACGATCTCGGGTAATTTTAAAATACCTAACAAGTTATAATATAATATATTAAGCTAACCATTAGTTTTATATTTTTAGAAATTTGGTAGGTTTAACAATTAGCCTGTGTCTATATTATATAGTATAATATACCTATTTTATTATATTATAACCTTCCCAGCTATACCTAAATCCAAAGTAGAGTAACTTACGATGTATTAACAATATGAATTTGTCTTTCCTGCACTATTTTCTCTACAGTATAGACAATATCCGAAGCATTGTTTTGTTTTTCATCGATCCAATGAATATTATTATTAATTATTTAAATATGATTAATTTAGGTTAAAAAAGCCAAAATAGTAAATTATCTTAAAATATAGATAATAATAAATGTAATAAATAAGATCCTATTATTTTGTATACTAAAAAACAGTCATCAGATACTGTGAGAAACATGGAAAATAAATAATAACTAACCATTGAAATTGGAAAAAAATTAAAACATTTTGATAATTATTAATGGGAAATTACACCAAGCTCTGATAAGCAATGTTTAGAGGGGCCATTATAAAGGATCGAAAATCGGAATATTATATAATAATAAACCCAAATTAATATTACATTATGTTACATCGGTTTAAGGATATTTTTTTTGAAAGTAAAGAAAAAATTCTAATGTCGAAATCTGATTATCAAAATTGTTTCATCAGAAACCACTACGTTTTAGTATTCGGTTGATAAGAATGGTGAATTTTATTTGTTCAATGCATAATATTAAAATAACATATTATTAAGAATAATGTTTTATGGGAAAGTAAAATCTTGTTGTTTCCATTGCTTAGAAAATACTTCCAAACTTTAATTAATATAGAAAAAATAATTTTAACTTTTAAGGTTATTTAATTTTTATAATAATAGTTTTTTTTATGTAGTTACTATAATTTTATTACGAATAATAAAATATAAATAATCAATAATATTGTTTACCTATCAGCTATATTGTTTACGAGCTTGTTTTAAATATTATATATATTTTATCGTTACCACAATCATTTAAGTTTATATAATTTGTTAAGAATTTTAGCCCTACCAGATCTCAGATCTTGTATTCATTGATTATAATTTTCATTAATGAATATGAGAATGTATAATTTACTTTAAATGTATTTCTATATTATAGGCATTGATATGGCCACATTTAATAGTATCGTTAATTATTGAATATTGAGTTTTAAAAAGTAAAGATAAACGTAATAAAACATGGAATAGGTAGTAATTTTATTGAATTGAGATTTACTGGATAAAAATGTGTTCATATTTTTTTTTATATATAATATATATGTCATTCATCACCAAGTGTTTTACTATTAAATTTGTACTACCTAGGCATTTATAATTACTTTTTAATAGAATTCAAAAACTAATAAAACCCCTTACTATAAAATAATTTACATAGAACTTATCAGTTGTGATTAATTGAACTGTTAAATAAAATGTTTCATTCAATTTGTGTTTACACCGTGATACACTTTAAGCTAAATTAAAACAACAATTATATTATATATTATAGGTATGCCTATGTGAATAACTGTTCTAATTCGATTAAGAAGTATAACAGGATATTTTTTTAGCTAATACTCGATTACACTTCAGTTAATCTAAACGCCGTTATATAAAAAAATTAACTTCAAAAATATCATAGTAAAAATATTGTTATTTTTATTATTATTTTTTTTTTTTTTTTGTTTCTATTATATTATTCTCATTGGATATACTTACTTTTTTTCTTATATATCTCATAGGTACTAATAAACTTAAATTATATTAAAATATTAGGTATTATAAATTAAAAACACCGAAAGGTTTTCGCTATCATCACATATTTCCGATTTAGAGGTAGGTAATGGGCAAAAGCCATTATTGGGATAAGAAATAAGAACAATGTGGGTTTTTTATCAATACCTTCGCTTTTCGGGTGTAGTAAATACTCTCCAAAATACTTTTATAAATTATGAATTGGCAACATCATAAAATTTCAAAGTTTTCTTTTTTAATTTAAGTTAAAAATATAAAAATAATGCTTTGCTAGTTTCAAATTTGTTTTTCATTTGGGAATCATTTTGATAATTCAGCAATAATTGCTCAAAATATTTGTAATCCTTATGGTGACTTTCTCAAAAAGCTAAGAACATTCGTTGTATAAATTTTTTTACAAATTAATTTAAATCCTTTTAAATATAGAAATGTATTGACAAATCAACCGTCAATTATTATTTATTATTTAAACAAAAAAAAACAGTTATGATTATAATAGTTTTTCCCAAACTATCGTTGAACAAAAGTTAAAACAAATCGATGATAATTATTTTCAATTTTTCTTTTATCAAATAAATTATCACCAATTATATTATAATCAAATCATATTAAAAATTTACTATAATCACATGTAATGACATATTGAAACATAAATTAGAATAACATTTCATTAATAGTGATTTGACCTGGGGTTTGGATTTTTTCTCTTTAAAGTATACAAGTTAGATTTATAAAACTAAAAATATATTGAAAATAACTAGAGACAGGAATATTATTTTTAATATTAGTACCCATCAATGGCATTTAAGTTCAACAAGTAATGAGTTATAACAAATAATAACGTACTTTTCAACCATGTTGAAATATGCGTCTTTGCAAAAACACCAAGTAAAATTGTACTCCTAATTGTCTTAATCAAAACAGTGCAATAAAAATAATTATTATTATTTTTAAACTTAATACATTTTTTTTTTTAATTTTTGTAAATTATAGCCGAATAAAAATGTTATTACTTTACTATAGACTGTCTACTAAATCTATAATATTTACTGTCGCATAATATTTTAATCGTAAGCCATATAATAAATCCATTAACCATGTTTAAATCTGTCATCGTTCGTCACAAAGGAGTACAAAATGTCAAAATAATCCGATTTACCACCAGTTATATATTAAAACATGAATTAGTACAAACACTTGAATATATTTTTAAAATATACCTATCCAAAAACAAAGTCCTTTAAAAACACCATTTAGAATAATACAATAATATATATCTAAAAAATTGTGTAAATGTTCCATGCTTAACGGAAAAAATTTCGGCTTTAAGTAATATGTGTATCTAAGTGAATGATGTGAATATTCATAAATAACATTTATTTAATAAAAATAAATTGTATGTAGGTAACTATATTTTAAGTATATGTGCAAAAAGTATTTTTAGTGTCTGACAAATGTACTTACTGATAGTGATTTTCGTAAAATAGTTTTACATTAAAATAGGTTAAGGAAATAACGAATCCTTAAAAATATAACTTTTAGAATTTAATAAAAAAATATTAATGATATTAAATTATTGATTGATTAGATTGTGACTTCAATAATCGTAGGTTAAAATTAATAAACTAAGTGATTTATTATGTTAGAAAACCTAGGGAATTGGTTTGAGATAACTTTTCTTTGTTTAAATTTGTTGCTCATAAAACATGGAAAACATAACACCGTATTAGGTGTGTAAAATAAAAACAAAATATTTAATAACAACTGTGTACAAAGAATAATTAAGAAGTAAATCGTTAAACATGTTTTTATATATATTTAAAAAAAATGATGTGTATAAATAAAAAAAAGATAATTTTAAACAATAATATTTGTATATCTAAAGCCTCAAAGAGAGAGGTTGTTATTTCTTGAGTATGTTTTTTTATTAATATTGTATGTACTAAAATAATAATATTGTATACTATTATTATGTAACATGACTATAACCAGTTAAAATACATTATGACATGTAGACAATGTTACGAAGTTTTGTATTTAATTATTTATGTACCTACCTACCTAGTACCTATATCTACCTAGTACCTACCTACCTAACTATATTTAGGAACCGCTACATTATATTAATATTATGTCGACTAGCGGTTCGTGTTAGGTAAATAAATTCTCAACCTAATTATAGAATTCTTAGCCGCGAAACGAGTGTTGTTATTCTTCTCCTAAAAAAAAACGGCCGTCTGAACATCTCACATTTATTATCATTACTAATATTTGACGACACGGCAAGCCGGACAAGGGGACAATAATATTTTTTAATAAGTTTTCGCGTATTCCAAAATGTGACTACTCGTGATGCGGTGGCCGACTCCATTATAAATACGGCGTATATATTATAATATATAGCCGCATATAGATACGAAAATCAATAAATCAACAACACCCCCAGCAATTTTAGTCGTCCGGTCGTAAACAGACTTCAGCGTAACTATAAATAGTGTCGAGCCCCGATAGTAAAATAAAAGAAAAGGTCATCTTCTTAATGTAGTGAATTGTAACTGAATAAAGATAATAAATATGGTTGCAGGGCTGAAACTCACCTATAAAGATAAATTAATTTATAATCGAGATAAATATCAGATTAGTTCATTTTTAACTACGACTAATGACGGTGTATAAAACTTACCTACAAAATGCACTCTAATATATCAAACTTTTGGCAGGGTTTTAGTCCGGTTAGAGTTCCCCATTTACATAACACCGATTTTTATATAAATGTTTAGACCAATAATAGAGTTTAAGTTTCAAATTATTTAGCCTATATTTAGAGTATATTTAACCTGGTCATCTATGGACCATAGATTAGAGATCATTATTAGAACCTCGTCAGGCCGATATAAATATGGAATAATTGATACAGCGACTATGGCAGGCGCTTAGCAATTTTCTTCGAACAATCAAAAAAAAAACTTAAGCTATGATTTTTGATTTTATAACTATTAAAAATTACCAACAGTTAATCTGCTCTGTGTATCGATTATGGTGGTAAATTATTTGTTTTTGTAGAAAGAAGAAATTTCAGGGGAGGGGTGTAAGAATAGTATGTGCTTACATATTGTCTATTATATTATGTAGTAGGTATAAATGTCTTCAGCAGAAGAGACACAAGATCGTTTATATAGTCATAAAAATCTATTGCTAATATTTATATTATTTATTTATTTTTAATTTGAATATAATATTAAAGGTCATATTATATTTTTATACATTATGTACAAATAAAAAGCCGATAATTACTATATCACTTCCTGCGACGGCTGTTATTTATTTTAATGACAAAGGACATCCGAAATATATAAGAACATATTATTAAAAAAAAAAAGTGAAAACTTTTCAACTTTACTTTACAATTTACAATTTAATTACGATTTAATGTAATATTTATAACAAACCCATTGATTTTATAATGTACAGAAAATAGTCACTGTAACATTTATGAGATTTTTAACAAGAATTTGAAGTAATTTTCATCGATCGATTTATTTAGAGTTGTATTTTTTAGAAATTCTCATGTATTAAGCATATATTAATATATTGAACATTGAATTTAAAATGAAACAGTTTGAATACAACCAAAATCATGGGGGGCGGGGGTAGACCATTTTTTAACTTATTATGAATGCCTTGTAAAATGATTCACTTCGAGTAAATATGAATTTTTTTTTCAAATATAGTGTTTTATAACCTATGCTTACTCGTCCAATGTAATGTATCCATCACATTTGGGTTTTTCTTTAAAATAGAATGAATATTTCCAAAAAATTTAACAGTACAAAAATACTATTTACCAAAAATAGCCAGTATGTTAAAGCCTAATTATTTCAAAATCATGATAATTTTACTACAAACAAAAACTATTGTTATCATTGGTCAACATATCAACGGAACTATGGCATAAGCCACCTGGTCATTGACCCAGGCTACTCGTACTTGTATAGGCATATTATTCTTTTTTTAATTTGTTCACCAAACAACGTGATTCAAATCACTATCTGTTTTTAATTGTTTGATTATTATAGGTATAGGTACCTTAATATTTAGTTAATTTAAAGATGTCTTAAATTTTTATTTTTAAATATAGATTTAAGATGAAAGAATAATTTCAAAGTAAACAAAGCCAACATTTTTTCATAAATTAAAGTTTCACTGACGTAAGTCATCCTAACTTAATGTTGGTGAGTTACATTTTAAAAAAACTCCTCCGCAGTTCATGTGATATAATTATTTTACTCATGGAAATGGCCAAGACTAATGTTTAGTTTCTCCTATAGGCTCTATCTAGATAGGCTCGATTCTATAGGATCTAAATAGCGTCAAGCATAGGGGGTTGTGAGCAGGTCGTTTAAAAAACATTTTAGAAAATCGGTGAAATGTTTAAAAATTGATTATTGAGCACTAAAAAAAAAAAATAATGTAAGCATTTCAACATTCAAATGATAATATTTTCGGTAACGTAATTTACGTATATATAGTTCATATTTGAATACATTTATATCCTCCGCCGATCTTGTTATCCAAGAAACTGAAGTAACATCAACATTAATGATAATAAATCATCGAAATGCGTGGAAGTTTAGCGAGCTGGTGTCCCGTGAGACATTGCATATAAGTAGTATTTACGCGTTGTCGTAACTACTGTATACCTATATATACTTACATACCACCATGTTTAAGTAACTTCCCTCGTATTGTAATATTATGCTCGAAAGGAGATGAGTAAGTTGAACGCTAGATTGCGCGAGTTTTATCGGCACATCTCATTATATCGCTATATTAATATATTTGCCAACAGCAGTTTAGTCAGCCAATAAAAGTGATCTCCCAAAAATCGTTTGTAATCCATTGTTCTACAATTTCTACCTTACATATTAATATAATTTGTATTCGGTGGCCGGTGCACAAAAAAAAAATGCAGTTGAGATTTTGAGAAGTCATAAATGGAGGCCAATAATCCAAAACGTGGTATTGCCAAAAATCAAAATGTTCACAAATTAAGAATAACTATATCACGTCCTATGACATGAATTAACACTTGTAGTTGGTGTAATCAAATGTAAAAAATGAAAAAAAAACGATTGGCGGTGTCAAAATAAATCTATTTTGAGTTTAAAACTTAGTTTTAATACTTTAAAAAAGTGTTTACAGGCCAAAACGTGGTATTGCAAATTTTGGAAAGGTAATGGCAATAGCTCATTTTGAAGAAAAATTCAATATTGGCAATACCAAGTTTTGCAATGATAACAAGTATGCCTCAATACAAATTATAACATGGGCAATAATAAGTTTTGAATTGAACATGTAATACCACGTTTTGCATTGATATTATAGGTGGCAATATCACGTTATGCATTGAACATCAGTTTTAAAATCGATTTTATTCACAAAAGTAAACGATATAATATAATTCTGAATGCAAAATAAAATTCCTCACATTTTTTCCCATAAAAATCGATGTTTAACTTGATTTTCGAAATTTTAGAAATACCACGTTTTGGATTTTCGCCCTTCATAATATCACTTATCTATAGTAGGATCATTTAAAAACTAACTACATTATTATCGTAATTTCAATGTTCAATAAATTACAAGTTTATCAGTATAGCTAGGTACCTAAATGGAATGCTTTTTTTTTATGAAGGTATAAAACTATAAAGACCTCAACTTCTTGGTGACTGGAGTGTATTATAATCTTAACCAGTTACCAAAAACCATTCATGTTATTTATTTATTTTTATTTTTATTTATTTGTTTATTTTTAATATTACTAATTTTATTTGCTTGCTTGTACTTATATACCATACGATAATAATAATAATTATAATCTCTCTTTATTGACGATTGAAATCTTATCAATTTTCAGGCCGACGGGGGTGGATCTGTAACGAGGAAGTGGTAAAATAATATAAAAATGATACACATCGTCCCCGTTACATTGATAAGCTTTCAATCGCCAATATTAATAGGTATTTAGAGGCTAGTTAGTCGTTTCTTACCTACCCTACAATGTCACAAATTACGGTTTGGTACCTATTGGCTATTGTCAATAGCCAAGCCTATTGTTATAATCATGTTTAATGAAGATGAAACAAATTAGAAATAATAAATAATAATATACAATTTAATCAAAATGTATTTATTAAATTATAATATTAATAATATATAACTTGATTTTTTTATGATACCCACCTATTATAGAATGATATTAAGTTGTCTTGAATCAAAACAAAGTAATCGTGTGTCAAAAACAAACCTATAGTATCACTGTATCAGTTACCTACCAACATTAAATACACGACGAAACTTTATATTGAGAATAAGAAACTATAATACACGGTCTGTGTGTGTGTGTGTGTGTGTGTGTGTGTGTGTGTGTGTGTGTGTGCGCATACTGACGATAAAAGTATTTTGGTATTTGATAAATGTTTGCAGTTTACTCGGGTCACGCGATTCCCAAAAACAGATGACACCGTATTTATTCAATTGCCTGTATAATGTATACAATATATTGTTCATACTTGAAATGATAATGTTTATGCCATAGCCAAAAAATAAAAAATAAAAATAAATCGGTAGGTAATAACCAATAAGAAATAAGGATCCATACACGGTAGTACTCTGTTGTTGACCCCAACAGAATTCAATGGATATATTTTTTTTTTAAAACCTTCCAATCAATGATAATGTTAATATTATTTTGCAACTGTTCATCAAACTAATATTTTAATATAAAACTATCTTTTTTGGAAATAAGATAAGCATTGTTGTCAAAAAAATTAACCTGTATTGGCTGTTAATTATTGTAGTTATCATCAGCATTATCTAGATAAATAATTAATCATCTTATAATATTTGCAACTTATGTAAATAGTCAAAAAACAATTATCTGATAAATTATTGTAAATGTTTTCATTCCAAAAACATTCGCAAGGGTTTCCAAAATAGATAAATAGATTGTGTAATTAATTATAATACATTACATTACGCATTTTCAAATATTTCTGTAAGTAAAAAGAGGAGTCTGTTGAAGAGGTCTGGATCCGCTACTTCCTCTATTTTCTCTTAAAACTATTTTTTTGAATTTTGAATTCATAATACAACGATTATCAAACAAACATTGAATCGACACAATTCTCTATATTCCGAAAACCTATACTTGGCGTTTAGATGGAATAGCCAAATAGTTTAAGTTATGATATAAAAAAAAATACATATTAATAAAGTAAAACATAATTGTTAATATTAATTTACTAATAAATACTAATAATATATTACTTTGTTGTTGATGGATCTATAATTTTATACCTACCTGAAACTACTCAATGATTTACTTTTCAGTTTTCATGCCATACCACGCCTCATATTATAAATAATTATATACCATAATAATAACTTATTGTACAGATTGTTTTATTTTTAATTTTTAATAATACAAACCTCAGGGGCACCTCGGCCAGCCTTTCGCTCTGTTTGTCGATTAAACACTCGCAGCAGTTCCGTCTTCCGTTAACCATATTATTGAATTCGTTATCAGATTGACCTCACCGTCTACGCCTACTTCGTCGATCGTGGCCATACCGAAAATGATTACCAAATTAAGTTGCGGACCACGAAAAGTTATGATTTTGTCGATAAACAACAACAATAGTTTGTACTCCATTCGTCGACAAAATAATTCTTTGATGCTCACAATAATACGTACCTATTATGTATAGTTTGTTTTGTTGTCTGTTTCTTTTCCTTGCGGATTGCTTATTTTCATCCAAAGACTATGTATAATAATAATATTAACTATTTTAGCGATTGACTCATGTTATAACACAATAATACAACAGTTTTATGTAAATTAAAATATTACTGTGTTTAATTACTGTTCACCGCGTATAAATTACATTATTAAACATTACATTTACCTACAACTAAAAAATGTATTTCGTTCACAGTTTTAAGCCATATATTAAAATGCTCTAAACAGTATAAAATTATAAAAATAATAACACATAACCGATCATTGGTCCTAAGTTGCGATTGTATTTAAAAACACTATTTCGCCTTGCAATATAAATAATAATAAATAAAATATACATTAAATACCGTTGCACGTGCACACGCAGCGTCACGTAGCGAACAATACTTAATCGAAATCCTTCGCCCTCGAGGACGGCGTGTTCCATGCACTTCCACTGGTGGAGGTGGTGGTTGGCCGCGGTCGCGAGGGATGGTTAGGACCGGACGGTGGCCGAGTCAAGGTGCGGGGCGATTCGCAAACCGTACCGCGAATGGCGTCGGCGACAGGTGCTCTGAACACACGATAATTGATGTCTTCCACGTCAAAGTTGTTAACATCGAACCGGTGGCGGGGCATCCTGTCGCTGAGCACCCACAGGTTGGAGTCCTTGTCCACCTTGATGTCGCCCGGGAATTCGAGAGTCTCAGAATCCTGTGCCAACACGGCCGAGGTCTCGGACGACAGGTGGTCGTACTGCTTCGGGTTCCAGCAACCGACCGCGTCCTGGTTGACGAGCGCGTAGAAAACGGTGCCGGAGGCCTCGTCCGAGGTCATGGGACCGGCCTGCATTCCAGCGCCGCGGTGGCCGAGATGCCGGTACTCTTCGAACGTGTTCCTGCCGCTCGTGTTCGTCTGCAGAACGCTCGTGTCCACCGAGAACATCCTGGTGCTGGACATTGCCTGGAAATAGAGCGTCCGGAAGCCGTTCCGGTGGCGTTCGGACATGCTCACGCCGAACAAGCCGTCCGGCCACTCGACTCGGACACCGCCGATGTGGAACACGGTGGCCAGCGGGTCAAAGTAGAAGTAATGGTGCTCGATTCGCTTGGCCGTGTTGTGCTGGTAGTCGTACACCACCAGGCCGCCGCCGAGGTCTGGAAGGTAGGCGAACGCACGGTCGCACGATTCCGAGTTCGTGTCCGCCAACAGGCCCGGGAACCACGTGTTTCCGTCCACGCGCATCAGGTCTTGGGCGATGATGAACTGCCGGACGATCCGGTCCGTGTTCAGGTCAAAGATGAACAGCTGCGGTTGGCCGAGCTTTGTGCCGTTCGAGATCCCCATGTCGATCATCCACAAGCGGTCGCACGTGTCCACGCTTATCCTGTACGTGTTGATGAGATGGTTGGTGGTCGATTGACCGGCGGCCGGCAGTCGGTTTATTTGGTAGTTCGGGTATGGCACCAGCCGCGGCGAACGGTTATAATTTGAACCTATAAAATGCATAATTGTTGCTAAAATATGAAAAAACTTTGTGGTCGATAGGTACGACGATATGGTTGCACGTGGGAAATTTGCTCTCCCCCCCCCGACTTGAACATTTGATTCCTACGTAAATTCGAGGTTGCAAAAAGTTAAAACTATATTGGTACAAGTTCTGTGCAGTTATCACGACATGGCACCGTGGTGAGACCAACTTCACCTACGTTAAAGATTAAACTAATTAATTCGTATATACAACTGTAGATTGACAGTATTAGTCAAGTTGACGGCGACGAGTTTTAAAAAAATTAACGTTTGGCAGACGGCAATTGTTTTGACATTATACAATAATCGAGTCTCGATAACTCAAACTTCAATAACTCGATTTTTTTTCCTGTCCCTTGAACTGTTTTTGAGTTGTGTATGAGATAATAATAAACAACTCTCAAAAATAGGTACATAAATCAAGTTTATTTTTATTCCCCTTAAAGTTATAAAAGAAAAAAGAAAAATGTAGGTAAACGAAAACTTAAACATGTGTAATTATTACTGTTTTCCCTCAAAACTGGAACTTCACCGGTAAATGGCAATAGTTAAATATAATCGTATTCGGACCAGGTGTTCAAGTCCAAGATAGATATTAATAATGATAATAATTATTTAGCAATACGCAATTGAACTACGACTAAACTATACATAAATTGCATTAATTATTACAACCGGAAAACGATACACATTACTCCCACGACAGAGAACACTTAATAATTATTGTTGAAAAAGAAACTTTAAAATAGCTGTTGGAAAAAATTCACACTAAAACTTGTTGACGAGCGCCCTTAGATTAATAGGTACATACTATGTAAAACATCAATTAATTGAAAGTGTCAACAATCAAGAGGAAACGGAATCTCCAATTTCAACCCAGACGCTTACTTTAAAAAATCGTTAGCATTTTACGGTAAGTCTTTTTAAGTACGAAACACACCAACAGTATTCACTATTTAGCAACGGTAGTACAAATAATCCTTATCACGGCATTTGCAGTAACGTGAGACACTCATCATATTTTATAATTAATTAAATAAAAAATAAAGGTGGATCCTACAGATATCGTGTATAATGCATTTGTCTTGCTTCACACACTTGAGTGCAATACCGCAATATAATAAATTAATATAAAATAGTGATGATTAATTAGAAACTAATAACAAACTTTCTCATCCTAAAAGTTTGAGTACCTATAAAATATTTATTTCAACGTTTACTGCTTATTTAGTATAATATATTATTTCAATTAATACATAACTTGAGGCAATTTTTGAACCACTTAACACTTAGTACTATGTAGTATTATGCACACCTAGTATTATGTTTCAATCACGAATTAATGTTTTTTGGTTTTTTTCCGGTCATCTTCCTACTATTGGCTGCCCGCAAAAACTTCGATTTTGTTTTCGTACTAAGAACTAATGAAACAAGTATTAACTTTAGGTTTATAATAATTATAATTACTTTTTTACGATTCATACGGTGGATATAGTTATTTGTTAAATATAATTTATAATAAATATAAACTATACTATTTCTCAAAACGACGAATAGAATAATGTAGAAAATTAATAGACATAGGTACAATGTGAACAGTTATAGGTAGGTACACATGTATTTATAAAGAAGACATTAATTTAAAAATGTACTTTATTATCCGAGTGAATTCACTGCAGTTAATAATTTTTGTTATTTTGAGTCAATTTTTGACGACACCGAAATTCGCCTATGTAGGAATCAGACATACACCGAAGATTTCCAGGGTGTCCTTTATCATGATAATCAAAACGTTGTGTTTTCATTTATTTATTTTCAAAATATTGTAGATATTCAATTACTAATATAATGTTATACGCTGATTTTGATTATCGAAAACAAATTATGTTTTAAATATTGTTACTGCAACGTCTGATACCATTCATACATAAAAACATCGGATAGAACCACGTTGTTTAACGAAACAATAAAATAAAAATACAGCTATATATAGGTACTTATAACTCGTAACCACGGATAAAAATAACGTACAATTTTCTTCGCCATCGAAATAATTATATTTGTCCATGAAAATAAAAATGTGCAAAATGGGTTTCCCTTATAATAACAGGCAGGTAAGTATGCGCATTCGATAGAATAATATTATAATAACGATTTTCAAATGGGTAAAAAAATAACACAAACTGTTTAAAAACAATTTTATTGAAAAAAAAAAAAATTAACATACAAACAATAATACTGTAATGCGTCTATTTATCAATAAAATATAAAATAATATATATAAAAAAAAAAACACGTACTAAATTATTGTTATACGTAATACATATAATATATATAAAGTGTAAAATAAGTACTGGATTTCGTGAGGCATGAGGAACCAGCGATATAGATAATTGGTATAGGTAGTAAAATGGTATGTACCATATCTATTTGATGTCGCAAACGGTGCCCCTGATTACGTCCACGACGGGGGCGTTAAAGATTCTGTAATTGGTTTCGTTGAGGTCTAGGCCCCTGTACAGGTACAGCGGCAGCTTGTCGGACAGCACCCACAGCGTTCCCGTCTTGTCCACCTTGAGATCGTTGGGGAACTCTAGTGTCTGGCTGTCGGACGCCACCAGGTGGTTGGTGTCGGCGGAGTATTCGTCCGCGCTCCGGAACGAGTTCCAGCAGCCCACGCCGTCCTTGTTTATCTGCGTGTAGAACAGCGCCCCGGTGGCCTCGTCCAGCGACGACCCGCTGGCCTGGGTGTTCGGGCCCCTGGAGCCCAGCACCTTGTACTCGTAGTAGCTGTCCGACGCGATGCTGGCGTTCTGGATGATGTGCGTGGACACGCAAAACTCCCGGGTACTGGACAGCGGGTGGAAGTATAGCGTCCTGTAACCGTCCTCCTTGACCGGGGACAGCGCCACACCGAATATGCCGTCGGTCCACTGGAAGTTTTGACCGCCCACGTGGAAGTTGCCGGACAGCGGGTCAAAGTGGAAGAAGTGGTGCTTCACCCTCCACGACGTGTTCGACGCGAAGCTGTACACGACCAGCCCGTACCCGCCCAGGTCCGGGATGTACGCGAACGCGTCGTCGCACGTGTCCTTGGTAGTGTCCGCCAAGATGTTAGCGAAGAACGAGTCGGGCTTCATGTCATCGGGTCTGAACGTGTATTGCCTGATCAGCGTGTCCGTGTTCAGATCGAACACCATGAGCTTGGGCGTCTGCACCGGGTAGGCCTCGCCCCACACGTCGTTCAGACCGGTGTCGACCAGCCACAGTCTATCGCACACGTCAACGTTGATTCGGTACACGGACACGATTCGATCGGTCATGTTGTACGCCAAACGATTCTGTTCGTAATTCGGGTACGGTATCAGATTGGGAGATCTGTTTTCCGGTTCTGAAAATAATAAACGGAAAACTCTGTAAATACGATGTATTCGTGTGCAACTACGTATAAAAACATATTAGTATAATGGTTTGCAACTGTGATAACGTGGTTCGTCCCTACGTAAATTCATTGTGATATACAGTAGGTAACTACGTGGGCATTATGAAATCGTGCCGAAGAACAATTTGCACACACAACTATAAATCCACACGTCAAAAAGAAAATAAACAGCTCAATATAGGCATAATATTGTTTACATGCATAGTAATTATTATAATGAGTGCAAGTCGGTGAAATAATAATTAACACACAAACGCGAAGAAACGATTTTGTATGTAATTAAAATATTAATATTTTCACCGAGTAATGAATATTACAATGTTGTATTCGGTCGTATGAGGTGGATTAAAGTATTAATCGAAATTAAATTTTAATTAAAATGTGCTTTTATAAAATATAACACTTGAGAGCAATAATTATTTTATATAAAATGCCATAAAATAATATGATATAGTTTGAAATAATGCCCCACGATTATAGTTCGTATTATTATTATTCAATTCAAATGTTTAATGACAATTTGTTGCCTTGAACTAAACCATAACTATTTATTTTAATATCTGAAATCAATGTTTTTATTTTCCTTAACCACACCATATAAATAAATATCAAATTAAATATTTCAGTATACTTACGTAGGTATATTAGTTTTTATCTTCTGTACATTCGAGTTATCACCACCATGCAAACTAAATTGTTATTCTGCATTTAAAATATACTGAAATTTAACGATTGACTTAATACTTAAATCATGCAATAGAAATCGTACTGCGTATAGCGTGTCTTACGAAAATTTTATTTAAAATTGCCAAAATCAATAACTACAGAAATTACTTGTAACTCATAATACAGCAAAATGTAAGATATTATTATTATTACAGCCATAAACCAGCAGTTTTTTTTTTTTTTTATCAAAATCAGTTTCTATTAAAATGTACTTTTCCGTTTTTATTTTTCATTTTAATCGGTTTAAACATTAAAATATTATGTTGTACTACCACATGAATACATTTCAATTTACTATTATACCTCGACCAAAACTAACTACAAAACGGAAGCAAAATCAAACATCTAACTATAAAAAATAATAACACAAAAACAACCAAAGTTGAAGCGTAGGTGCCTTTTTTCCCGCAAGAGCTACCTGAATAATAATTATAATTATTATTTAACGAGACACACAGTCACACACTAGTGGATTATATTTTTCTACCACCACATAGGTACCTACTGGTAGTGTTTGAAAATTTCATGAAATTTAAAATTTTGAAATATTTCAGTATTTTAATAAATTTTGTTTTATTTTTAAATAAGTTTTATATTTACATATAATTGTCATAAATTACCTTCAAAACTGTATGGTACTTGTATGTATACCTAACATTTGGCATTTGGTATACAACATTTTTAAATATTTTAATGTTTAAATGATACAAATAGCCAATAGGTATACAATATTATACATGTATATTGTATACCTACTGTATTCTTACATTAGAATTTAGAACTCTGAACATTGTGTTAAAAAAATAAATAAATTGTGTTTTTATTTGTGTTAAAAAAATTTCAAAGTTTCACATTTTTGTCAAATATTTCACCAAACACTACCTACTGGTTCTATATAATATTTTATTATCCGTTCGGCAATCGGGAACGACCGTCAATACGATTCGTTTTCGTCCTATCCGCCTATTTCGACGGACTCTTCTTAGAGGGAAGCAGTAGTTCAGATCAATTATTATTTTATTACGATTTTTAAGCAAAAAAAAACACAATACGACCGCGAATTACGATGACAAGACGCGTGTGAGAATAAAAAATATAGTATATAATTCAACACTGCTGGTCGAATGCGGGACACGGTGTTACGACACGAATATACGCGATGATGTCGTTTTCACTTTCCGTGAGAACACAGATACAATAATAATAATAATTATTATTATTATTATTTTTATTTATTATTATTTTTGTTGTTGCTATACGCACACGATCCTCCACCGCGTCTTGTGTGCGATTCACGTACGTAGAGTAGAATGATTTTGTAACTCGCGCGTTGCCACATTTTTTTTATCGGTTTTTGTATACCTACGACAATGAATGCATAATACAGATTTTGTTTTTTTTTCGCAGTTAAGTACCTACTATTATATATTATTATTACTTTCGTATACGAAAACTCATCTGTACTCGAAGCTGTGATATAGCGACGTAGTGCGTATTATATCGGATCCCGAACAGGTGGTTGTCCAGCATACAATAATTATGTTACACGATTTACGGTTAGGGCCGAATATTGTGACGGACGAAACAGACTGCGTTTATAGCTGCATAATCAGAGGTCCGTCCGGCGACGCGTGAAATAATAGAAATGTCGTCAGACGAGCGTATATAAGACCTTTTCGCCAGCTTTACGCAATGACCATATTATTATATTACTATATACGTAAGTCTCGTACCGTTTTCCGGACGTCCAAGACGATATATAAGTACAAGTAGTTCAAAAATTTGGGAAAAGGTCATTAGACTAATAATTAGATCTGATAAACGATAATAGAATACATTATATTACTACATAATATATTGTGTTATAACACATGAGGTAATTAAATGTTTACCTAATAAATGTGCAGCTGTGTTATCTGTTATTGCTACCTACCTAATATGTAGGTATAAATATAGGTGTGCAAACAGTAATTAAAGCTTTTCAAAATTATTTGAACACCCTGTATATTATTATCGTGTATATAAAATATTGGTGTATACCATTTTTGCAATGTTTACAATAACAGAACAACGTTTGCAATACCATAGTATTTTATATTATTGTTATAAATTATTATAATATATAAATCGGACGCGATACTATAATAATATGTTCGCAATTATTGTCATGCGACATGGCCATTGAAAAAAGCTCAACGCACCAACTATTTCCATAGTATATATACTATATTATATACCATATGTAATACAGTCCTCATTATTTTATTATATTGCTACCTAAATTAAACATTTATACACTGCAAGATTCGGGTACACTATTACACTCATACATAGTAGATCGATGAAAAAATATCGAATAATAAAAAGAAAGTATCCGAAACAACACGTTTTTTTCATTGCCTATAGTTCGAATATTATGAGTGGTTACCTATATATTATTATTATTATTGTGACGTGAGCGAGTGCGAAACGTATGTGGACGCTCAAAATCGTATGATTTATTTTTAAATAATAATGTTTCATTTTATTTGTAGTTATAACAGCGTATCAAATATCAAACCGGGCGATTACGTTATTATATTATCAGAATTAATATTTTTATTAGGACATAATATTATTATTTCATCGATCGGGTGTCTCACCACGTGTTACCCATCATCCTCATTACATACTATTATAATATATTATGACGTATAGGAATAAAATATGTATTATATAATAAACTGCTTTCAGGCGACCGCCACCGAAGTATAACGCAAATACACATACATAGCCATTAATATTATATTATATTGGTACTATATTATATTACATAATATAATATTAAACAAACACGAACAAACAACGAGCAATGGACATGCATACAGAAAACACAATGATGGTCAATTATACGCTTAAAATAAAAATAAAAAAGCTACGGAAAGTTTATGGCGTTTCTGTGATGGATAGATAATAATTTTATGCGTGTGTCGTGTGGGTGGTGTATATAGCAACACGCGGACTGCGGCGTCACGGCCTAGGGTCATGTGGGTCAGCTGTTCGACGGTGGTCATCGTATGCGATTATACCACAAACTGAGTAGTATAATAATCCCACGCGGTCCTCTGACGCCGCGGTCAGCGCACTTGACGTTATTATTAATTATCGCCATCATTATTATTATTAATAGGTATATTATTTAATAAATTATCACAGAATATGTTTCACCTACCTATTCTGTGATATTATTTTCATAACGATATCTGAAATATATATTATCGATTACCGAGTAGTAGGTATAAAATAATAATTACCCGATCCGAGGGACACATAGTTGAGCGTGGACGCCACTCCGGCCTTCCACCGGGGAACGGTGATGAACAGTTTGTCCCGCCATACCTCCAGGCCAAGTGGCAAATTGTTCTCCTGCACGTACTCGCCACTGGCAATGGCCGCCTGCCTGGTCTTTTGGTCGGGGAACGCAAAGTCCAACTGCTTCCAGCTAAACACCTCCCGCAGGCGGTCATTTACCGACCACACTGCGCATGTGCAGCATCCCAAAATCAGTATCGCTAGCGCTATTCTCGCCATCTTTACCTGAGAACAATATATTAGATTATCACATTAATAAGCAGTGGCGTACGCAGGGGTAGGGTTCTAGGGTTCTAACCCCCCCTGAAATTTCTTCCTTTTACAAAATATCATATCTACCCCCATTTCATAATACACAGTTGTATTACAACTACCATAAATTGATGGTAATTTTTAATAGATATAAAATCAATTGTTAAATATGACAAAGACGTCGATAATCATAGTTTCAGTTTTTTATTGGCTGATTTAGAACATTTTTAAACGTCTACCACAATCGTTGTATGGTGTATCATCGTCCATCGATTATTACCACGTGTATTACGACACAAAGAGGCTCTATAGATGACCAGATGTCCAGGTAAAACACTCAAGTATTATAAATGAAGACTAACTATAATTTGTTATAACCAATTATATTAAAACTGTTTAGCAAAAAATATAGGAAATTATTTACACGGGTAAAACCCTAACCGAA